>JANLBV010000064.1:0-88000 GCA_029849275.1 Papilio elwesi
TCGAGTACCTACTCGACCACCTACTCGACCGACTACTCGACCAACTACTCGACCAACTACTCGACCCACTACTCGACCAACTACTCAACCAACTACTCGACCAATCACTCGAACAACTACTCGACCAACTAATCGACCAACTACTCGACCAATCACTCGACCAACTACTCGACCAATCACTCGACCAACTACTCGACCAACGACTCGACCAACTACTCGTCCAACTACCCGACCGACTACTCGACCAACTACTCGACCAATCGCTCGACCAACTACTCGACCAACTACTAGACCAACTACTCGACCAATAACTCGACCAACTACTCGACCAACTACTGGAGCAATCACCCGACCAACTATTCGACCAGCTACTCGACCAACTACTCGACTAACTACTCGACCGACCACTCGACCGACCACTCGACCAATCACTCGAACAACTACTCGACCAACTACTCGACCAACTACTCGACCAATCACTCGACCAACTACTCGACCAACTACTCGACCAACTACTCGACCATCTACTCGACCTACTACTCGACCAACTACTCGACCAACTACTCGACCAACTACTCGACCAACTACTCGACCAACAACTCGACCAACTACTCGACCGACCACTCGACCGACTACTCCACCAATCACTCGACCAACTACTCGACCAACAACTCGACCAACTACTCGACCAGCTACTCGACCAACTACTCGACCAATCACTCGCCCAACTACTCGACCAACTACTGGAGCAATCAATCGACCAACTACTCGACCAATCGCTCGACCAACTACTCGACCAATCACTCGACCAACTACTCGACCAACTACTCGACCAACTACTCGACCAACTACTCGACCACTCGCTCGACCAACTACTCGACCAATCACTCGACCAACTACTCGACCAACTACTCGACCAACTACTCGACCAACTACTCGACCAACTACTTGACCAACTACTCGACCAATCACTCGACCAACTACTCGACCCACTACTCGACCAACTACTCAACCAACTACTCAACCAACTATTTGACCAACTACTCGACCAATCACTCGACCAACTACTCGACCAATCGCTCGACCAACTACTCGACCAACTACTCGACCAACTACTCGACCGTCCACTCGACCGACAACTTGACCAATCACTCGACCAACTACTCAACCAACTACTCGACCAGCTACTCGACCAACCACTCGACCAACTAGTCAACCAACAATTCGTCTTACCAGTCGTCCAACCAGTCGATCAACTACTCGACTACCTACTCGACCAACTACTCGACCAACTACTCAACCAACTACTCTACCAACTACTCGACCAACCACTCGACCAACCAGTCAACCAACAATTCGTCTTACCAGTCGTCCAACCAGTCGATCAACTACTCGACCAATCACTCGACCAACTACTCGACCAATCGCTCGACCAACTACTCGACCAACTACTCGACCAACTACTCGACCAACTACTCGACCAACAACTCGACCAACTACTCGACCAGCTACTCGACCAACTACTCGACCAATCACTCGCCCAACTACTCGACCAACTACTGGAGCAATCAATCGACCAACTACTCGACCAACTACTCGACCAATCGCTCGACCAACTACTCGACCAATCACTCGACCAACTACTCGACCAACTACTCGACCAACTACTCGACCAACTACTCGACCAACTACTTGACCAACTACTCGACCAATCACTCGACCAACTACTCGACCCACTACTCGACCAACTACTCAACCAACTACTCGACCAACTATTTGACGAACTACTCGACCAATCACTCGACCAACTACTCGACCAATCGCTCGACCAACTACTCGACCAACTACTCGACCGACTACTCGACCAACTACTCGACCAATCGCTCGACCAACTACTCGACCAACTACTAGACCAACTACTCGACCAATAACTCGAACAACTACTGGAGCAATCACCCGACCAACTACTCGACCAACTACTCGACCAACTACTCGACCATCTACTCGACCTACTACTCGACCAACTACTCGACCAACTACTCGACCAACTACTCGACCAACTACTCGACCAACAACTCGACCAACTACTCGACCGACCACTCGACCGACTACTCCACCAATCACTCGACCAACTACTCGACCAACTACTCAATCAACTACTCGACCAACTACTCGACCAATCACTCGACCAACTACTCGACCAACTACTCGACCAACTTTCGACCAACTACTCGACCAACTACTCGACCAACTACTCGACCAACTACTTTACCAACTACTCGACCAATCACTCGACTACCTACTCGACCAATCGCTCGACCAACTACTCGACCAACTACTCGACCAACTACTCGACCAACTACTCGACCAACTACTCGACCAACAACTCGACCAACTACTCAACCAACTACTCGACCAACTACTCGACCAACTACTCGACCAACTACTCGACCAATCACTCGACCAACTACTCGACCAATTACTCGAACAACTACTTGACCAACTACTCAACAAACTACTCGACCAATCACTCGACCATTTACACGACCAACTTCTCGACCACATACTCGACCAACTACTCGTCCAACTACTCGACCAACTACTCGACCAGCTACTCGACCAACTACTCGACCAACTACTTGACCGACTACTCGACCAACTACTCGACCAACTACTCGACCAACTGCTCGACCAACTACTCGACCAACTACTCGACCAATCACTCTACCAACTACTCGACCAACTACTCGACCGACCACTCGACCGACTACTCCACCAATCACTCGACCAACTACTCGACCAACTACTCGACTAATTACTCAACCAACTACTCGACCAATCACTCGACCAACTACTCGACCAACTACTCGGCCAACTACTCGACCAAATACTCGCCCAACTACTCGACCAACTACTTGACCAACTACTCGACCAACTACTCGACCAATCACTCGACCAACTTTCGACCAACTACTCGACCAACTACTCGACCAACTACTCGACCAACTACTTTACCAACTACTCGACCAATCACTCGACTACCTACTCGACCAATCGCTCGACCAACTACTCGACCAACTACTCGACCAACTACTCGACCAACTACTCGACCAACTACTCGACCAACAACTCGACCAACTACTCAACCAACTACTCGACCAACTACTCGACCAACTACTCGACCAACTACTCGACCAATCACTCGACCAACTACTCGACCAATTACTCGAACAACTACTTGACCAACTACTCAACAAACTACTCGACCAATCACTCGACCATTTACACGACCAACTTCTCGACCACATACTCGACCAACTACTCGTCCAACTACTCGACCAACTACTCGACCAGCTACTCGACCAACTACTCGACCAACTACTTGACCGACTACTCGACCAACTACTCGACCAACTACTCGACCAACTGCTCGACCAACTACTCGACCAACTACTCGACCAATCACTCTACCAACTACTCGACCAACTACTCGACCGACCACTCGACCGACTACTCCACCAATCACTCGACCAACTACTCGACCAACTACTCGACTAATTACTCAACCAACTACTCGACCAATCACTCGACCAACTACTCGACCAACTACTCGGCCAACTACTCGACCAAATACTCGCCCAACTACTCGACCAACTACTTGACCAACTACTCGACCAACTACTCGACCAATCACTCGACCAACTACTCGACCAACTTCTCGACCAACTACTCGAACAACTACTCGTCCAACTACTCGACCAACTACTCGACCAGCTACTCGACCAACTACTGGAGCAATCAATCGACCAACTACTCGACCAACTACTCGACCAATCGTTCGACCAACTACTCGACCAATTTCTCGACCGACCAATCGACCAATCACTCGACTAACTCCTCGAACAACTACTCGACCAACAACTCGACTAATTACTCAACCAACTACTCGACCAATCACTCGACCAACTACTCGACCAACTACTCGACCAACTACTTGACCAACTACTCGACCAACTACTCGACCAACTACTCGACCAACTACTCAACCAACTACTCTACCAACTACTCGACCAACCACTAGACCAACCAGTCAACCAACAATTCGTCTTACCAGTCGTCCAACCAGTCGATCAACTACTCGACTACCTACTCGACCACCTACTCGACCGACTACTCGACCAACTACTCGACCAACTACTCGACCCACTACTCAACCAACTACTCAACCAACTACTCGACCAACTACTCGACCAGCTACTCGACCAACTACTCGACCAACTACTCGACCAATCGCTCGACCAATCACTCGACCAACTACTCGACCAACTACTGGAGCAATCAATCGACCAACTACTCGACCAATCGCTCGACCAACTACTCGACCAATCACTCGACCAACTACTCGACCAACTACTCGACCAACTACTCGACCAACTACTCGACCAACTACTTGACCAACTACTCGACCAATCACTCGACCAACTACTCGACCCACTACTCGACCAACTACTCAACCAACTACTCGACCAACTATTTGACCAACTACTCGACCAATCACTCGACCAACTACTCGACCAATCGCTCGACCAACTACTCGACCAACTACTCGACCAACTACTCGACCAACTACTCGACCAACAACTCGACCAACTACTCGACCGTCCACTCGACCGACAACTTGACCAATCACTCGACCAACTACTCAACCAACTACTCGACCAACTACTCGACCAACCACTCGACCAACTAGTCAACCAACAATTCGTCTTACCAGTCGTCCAACCAGTCGATCAACTACTCGACTACCTACTCGACCAACTACTCGACCGACTACTCGACCAACTACTCGACCAACTACTCGACCCACTACTCGACCAACTACTTAACCAACTACTTGACCAACTACTTGACCAACTACTCGACCAATCACTCGACCAACTACTCGACCAATCGCTCGACCAACTACACGACCAACTACTCGACCAACTACTCGACCAACTACTCGACCAACTACTCAACCAACTACTCGACCAACTACTCGACCAATCACACGACCAACTACTCGACCAACAACTCGAAAAACTACTCGACCAACTACTCGACCAACTACTCGACTAATTACTCAACCAACTACTCGACCAATCACTCGACCAACTACTCGACCAACTACTCGACCAACTACTTGACCAACTACTCGACCAATCACTCGACCAACTACTCGACCAACTACTCAACCAACTACTCTACCAACTACTCGACCAACCACTAGACCAACCAGTCAACCAACAATTCGTCTTACCAGTCGTCCAACCAGTCGATCAACTACTCGACTACCTACTCGACCACCTACTCGACCGACTACTCGACCAACTACTCGACCAACTACTCGACCCACTACTCGACCAACTACTCAACCAACTACTCGACCAATCACTCGAACAACTACTCGACCAACTAATCGACCAACTACTCGACCAATCACTCGACCAACTACTCGACCAATCACACGACCAACTACTCGACCAACAACTCGAAAAAGTACTCGACCAACTACTCGACCAACTACTCGACTAATTACTCAACCAACTACTCGACCAATCACTCGACCAACTACTCGACCAACTACTCGACCAACTACTTGACCAACTACTCGACCAATCACTCGACCAACTACTCGACCAACTACTCAACCAACTACTCTACCAACTACTCGACCAACCACTAGACCAACCAGTCAACCAACAAGTCGTCTTACCAATCGTCCAACCAGTCGATCAACTACTCGACTACCTACTCGACCACCTACTCGACCGACTACTCGACCAACTACTCGACCAACTACTCGACCCACTACTCGACCAACTACTCAACCAACTACTCGACCAATCACTCGAACAACTACTCGACCAACTAATCGACCAACTACTCGACCAATCACTCGACCAACTACTCGACCAATCACTCGACCAACTACTCGACCAACGACTCGACCAACTACTCGTCCAACTACCCGACCGACTACTCGACCAACTACTCGACCAATCGCTCGACCAACTACTCGACCAACTACTAGAAAAACTACTCGACCAATAACTCGACCAACTACTCGACCAACTACTGGAGCAATCACCCGACCAACTATTCGACCAGCTACTCGACCAACTACTCGACTAACTACTCGACCGACCACTCGACCGACCACTCGACCAATCACTCGAACAACTACTCGACCAACTACTCGACCAACTACTCGACCAATCACTCGACCAACTACTCGACCAACTACTCGACCAACTACTCGACCATCTACTCGACCTACTACTCGACCAACTACTCGACCAACTACTCGACCAACTACTCGACCAACTACTCGACCAACAACTCGACCAACTACTCGACCGACCACTCGACCGACTACTCCACCAATCACTCGACCAACTACTCGACCAACAACTCGACCAACTACTCGACCAGCTACTCGACCAACTACTCGACCAATCACTCGCCCAACTACTCGACCAACTACTGGAGCAATCAATCGACCAACTACTCGACCAATCGCTCGACCAACTACTCGACCAATCACTCGACCAACTACTCGACCAACTACTCGACCAACTACTCGACCAACTACTCGACCACTCGCTCGACCAACTACTCGACCAATCACTCGACCAACTACTCGACCAACTACTCGACCAACTACTCGACCAACTACTCGACCAACTACTTGACCAACTACTCGACCAATCACTCGACCAACTACTCGACCCACTACTCGACCAACTACTCAACCAACTACTCGACCAACTATTTGACCAACTACTCGACCAATCACTCGACCAACTACTCGACCAATCGCTCGACCAACTACTCGACCAACTACTCGACCAACTACTCGACCGTCCACTCGACCGACAACTTGACCAATCACTCGACCAACTACTCAACCAACTACTCGACCAGCTACTCGACCAACCACTCGACCAACTAGTCAACCAACAATTCGTCTTACCAGTCGTCCAACCAGTCGATCAACTACTCGACTACCTACTCGACCAACTACTCGACCAACTACTCAACCAACTACTCTACCAACTACTCGACCAACCACTCGACCAACCAGTCAACCAACAATTCGTCTTACCAGTCGTCCAACCAGTCGATCAACTACTCGACCAATCACTCGACCAACTACTCGACCAATCGCTCGACCAACTACTCGACCAACTACTCGACCAACTACTCGACCAACTACTCGACCAACAACTCGACCAACTACTCGACCAGCTACTCGACCAACTACTCGACCAATCACTCGCCCAACTACTCGACCAACTACTGGAGCAATCAATCGACCAACTACTCGACCAACTACTCGACCAATCGCTCGACCAACTACTCGACCAATCACTCGACCAACTACTCGACCAACTACTCGACCAACTACTCGACCAACTACTCGACCAACTACTTGACCAACTACTCGACCAATCACTCGACCAACTACTCGACCCACTACTCGACCAACTACTCAACCAACTACTCGACCAACTATTTGACGAACTACTCGACCAATCACTCGACCAACTACTCGACCAATCGCTCGACCAACTACTCGACCAACTACTCGACCAACTACTCGACCAACTACTCGACCAACAACTCGACCAACTACTCGACCGTCCACTCGACCGACAACTTGACCAATCACTCGACCAACTACTCAACCAACTACTCGACCAACCACTCGACCAACCAGTCAACCAACAATTCGTCTTACCAGTCGTCCAACCAGTCGATCAACTACTCGACTACCTACTCGACCAACTACTCGACCGACTACTCGACCAACTACTCGACCAACTACTCGACCAACTACTCGACTTTTTACTCAACCAACTACTCGACCAATCACTCGACCAACTACTCGACCAACTACTCGACCAACTACTTGACCAACTACTCGACCAATCACTCGACCAACTACTCGACCAACTACTCAACCAACTACTCTACCAACTACTCGACCAACCACTAGACCAACCAGTCAACCAACAATTCGTCTTACCAGTCGTCCAACCAGTCGATCAACTACTCGACTACCTACTCGACCACCTACTCGACCGACTACTCGACCAACTACTCGACCAACTACTCGACCCACTACTCGACCAACTACTCAACCAACTACTCGACCAATCACTCGAACAACTACTCGACCAACTAATCGACCAACTACTCGACCAATCACTCGACCAACTACTCGACCAATCACTCGACCAACTACTCGACCAACGACTCGACCAACTACTCGTCCAACTACCCGACCGACTACTCGACCAACTACTCGACCAATCGCTCGACCAACTACTCGACCAACTACTAGACCAACTACTCGACCAATAACTCGACCAACTACTCGACCAACTACTGGAGCAATCACCCGACCAACTATTCGACCAGCTACTCGACCAACTACTCGACTAACTACTCGACCGACCACTCGACCGACCACTCGACCAATCACTCGAACAACTACTCGACCAACTACTCGACCAACTACTCGACCAATCACTCGACCAACTACTCGACCAACTACTCGACCAACTACTCGACCATCTACTCGACCTACTACTCGACCAACTACTCGACCAACTACTCGACCAACTACTCGACCAACTACTCGACCAACAACTCGACCAACTACTCGACCGACCACTCGACCGACTACTCCACCAATCACTCGACCAACTACTCGACCAACAACTCGACCAACTACTCGACCAGCTACTCGACCAACTACTCGACCAATCACTCGCCCAACTACTCGACCAACTACTGGAGCAATCAATCGACCAACTACTCGACCAATCGCTCGACCAACTACTCGACCAATCACTCGACCAACTACTCGACCAACTACTCGACCAACTACTCGACCAACTACTCGACCACTCGCTCGACCAACTACTCGACCAATCACTCGACCAACTACTCGACCAACTACTCGACCAACTACTCGACCAACTACTCGACCAACTACTTGACCAACTACTCGACCAATCACTCGACCAACTACTCGACCCACTACTCGACCAACTACTCAACCAACTACTCGACCAACTATTTGACCAACTACTCGACCAATCACTCGACCAACTACTCGACCAATCGCTCGACCAACTACTCGACCAACTACTCGACCAACTACTCGACCGTCCACTCGACCGACAACTTGACCAATCACTCGACCAACTACTCAACCAACTACTCGACCAGCTACTCGACCAACCACTCGACCAACTAGTCAACCAACAATTCGTCTTACCAGTCGTCCAACCAGTCGATCAACTACTCGACTACCTACTCGACCAACTACTCGACCAACTACTCAACCAACTACTCTACCAACTACTCGACCAACCACTCGACCAACCAGTCAACCAACAATTCGTCTTACCAGTCGTCCAACCAGTCGATCAACTACTCGACCAATCACTCGACCAACTACTCGACCAATCGCTCGACCAACTACTCGACCAACTACTCGACCAACTACTCGACCAACTACTCGACCAACAACTCGACCAACTACTCGACCAGCTACTCGACCAACTACTCGACCAATCACTCGCCCAACTACTCGACCAACTACTGGAGCAATCAATCGACCAACTACTCGACCAACTACTCGACCAATCGCTCGACCAACTACTCGACCAATCACTCGACCAACTACTCGACCAACTACTCGACCAACTACTCGACCAACTACTTGACCAACTACTCGACCAATCACTCGACCAACTACTCGACCCACTACTCGACCAACTACTCAACCAACTACTCGACCAACTATTTGACGAACTACTCGACCAATCACTCGACCAACTACTCGACCAATCGCTCGACCAACTACTCGACCAACTACTCGACCAACTACTCGACCAACTACTCGACCAACAACTCGACCAACTACTCGACCGTCCACTCGACCGACAACTTGACCAATCACTCGACCAACTACTCAACCAACTACTCGACCAACCACTCGACCAACCAGTCAACCAACAATTCGTCTTACCAGTCGTCCAACCAGTCGATCAACTACTCGACTACCTACTCGACCAACTACTCGACCGACTACTCGACCAACTACTCGACCAACTACTCGACCCACTACTCGACCAACTACTTAACCAACTACTTGACCAACTACTTGACCAACTACTCGACCAATCACTCGACCAACTACTCGACCAATCGCTCGACCAACTACACGACCAACTACTCAACCAACTACTCGACCAACTACTCGACCAACTACTCAACCAACTACTCGACCAACTACTCGACCAATCACACGACCAACTACTCGACCAACTACTCGACCAACTACTCGACCAACTACTCGACCAACTACTTGACGAACTACTCGACCAACTACTCGACCAATCACTCGACCAACTACTCGACCAACTTCTCGACCAACTACTCGACCAACTACTCGACCAACTACTTGACCAACTACTCGACCAATCACTCGACCAACTACTCGACCCACTACTCGACCAACTACTCAACCAACTACTCGACCAACTATTTGACCAATTACTCGACCAATCACTCGACCAACTACTCGACCAATCGCTCGACCAACTACTCGACCAACTACTCGACCAACTACTCGACCGTCCACTCGACCGACAACTTGACCAATCACTCGACCAACTACTCAACCAACTACTCGACCAACTACTCGACCAACCACTCGACCAACTAGTCAACCAACAATTCGTCTTACCAGTCGTCCAACCAGTCGATCAACTACTCGACTACCTACTCGACCAACTACTCGACCAACTACTCAACCAACTACTCTACCAACTACTCGACCAACCACTCGACCAACCAGTCAACCAACAATTCGTCTTACCAGTCGTCCAACCAGTCGATCAACTACTCGACCAATCACTCGACCAACTACTCGACCAATCGCTCGACCAACTACTCGACCAACTACTCGACCAACTACTCGACCAACTACTCGACCAACAACTCGACCAACTACTCGACCAGCTACTCGACCAACTACTCGACCAATCACTCGCCCAACTACTCGACCAACTACTGGAGCAATCAATCGACCAACTACTCGACCAACTACTCGACCAATCGCTCGACCAACTACTCGACCAATCACTCGACCAACTACTCGACCAACTACTCGACCAACTACTCGACCAACTACTCGACCAACTACTTGACCAACTACTCGACCAATCACTCGACCAACTACTCGACCCACTACTCGACCAACTACTCAACCAACTACTCGACCAACTATTTGACCAACTACTCGACCAATCACTCGACCAACTACTCGACCAATCGCTCGACCAACTACTCGACCAACTACTCGTCCAACTACTCGACCAACTACTCGACCAACAACTCGACCAACTACTCGACCGTCCACTCGACCAACAACTTGACCAATCACTCGACCAACTACTCAACCAACTACTCGACCAACCACTCGACCAACCAGTCAACCAACAATTCGTCTTACCAGTCGTCCAACCAGTCGATCAACTACTCGACTACCTACTCGACCAACTACTCGACCGACTACTCGACCAACTACTCGACCAACTACTCGACCCACTACTCGACCAACTACTTAACCAACTACTTGACCAACTACTTGACCAACTACTCGACCAATCACTCGACCAACTACTCGACCAATCGCTCGACCAACTACACGACCAACTACTCGACCAACTACTCGACCAACTACTCGACCAACTACTCAACCAACTACTCGACCAACTACTCGACCAATCACACGACCAACTACTCGACCAACTACTCGACCAACTACTCGACCAACTACTCGACCAACTACTCGACCAACTACTTGACGAACTACTCGACCAACTACTCGACCAATCACTCGACCAACTACTCGACCAACTTCTCGACCAACTACTCGACCAACTACTCGTCCAACTACTCGACCAACTACTCGACCAGCTACTCGACCAACTACTCGACCAACTACTCGACCAATCGCTCGACCAATCACTCGACCAACTACTGGAGCAATCAATCGACCAACTACTCGACCAACTACTCGACCAACTACTCGACCAACTACTCGACCAACTACTCGACCGACCACTCGACCGACCACTCGACCAATCACTCGACCAACTCCTCGACCAACTACTCGACCAACTACTCGACTAATTACTCAACCAACTACTCGACCAATCACTCGACCAACTACTCGACCAACTACTCGACCAACTACTTGACCAACTACTCGACCAATCACTCGACCAACTACTCGACCAACTACTCAACCAACTACTCTACCAACTACTCGACCAACCACTAGACCAACCAGTCAACCAACAATTCGTCTTACCAGTCATCCAACCAGTCGATCAACTACTCGACTACCTACTCGACCACCTACTCGACCGACTACTCGACCAACTACTCGACCAACAACTCGACCCACTACTCGACCAACTACTCAACCAACTACTCGACCAATCACTCGAACAACTACTCGACCAACTAATCGACCAACTACTCGACCAATCACTCGACCAACTACTCGACCAATCACTCGACCAACTACTCGACCAACGACTCGACCAACTACTCGTCCAACTACTCGACCGACTACTCGACCAATCACTCGCCCAACTACTCGACCAACTACTGGAGCAATCAATCGACCAACTACTCGACCAACTACTCGACCAATCGCTCGACCAACTACTCGACCAATCACTCGACCAACTACTCGACCAACTACTCGACCAACTACTCGACCAACTACTCGACCAACTACTTGACCAACTACTCGACCAATCACTCGACCAACTACTCGACCCACTACTCGACCAACTACTCAACCAACTACTCGACCAACTATTTGACCAACTACTCGACCAATCACTCGACCAACTACTCGACCAATCGCTCGACCAACTACTCGACCAACTACTCGACCAACTACTCGACCAACTACTCGACCAACAACTCGACCAACTACTCGACCGTCCACTCGACCGACAACTTGACCAATCACTCGACCAACTACTCAACCAACTACTCGACCAACCACTCGACCAACCAGTCAACCAACAATTCGTCTTACCAGTCGTCCAACCAGTCGATCAACTACTCGACTACCTACTCGACCAACTACTCGACCGACTACTCGACCAACTACTCGACCAACTACTCGACCCACTACTCGACCAACTACTTAACCAACTACTTGACCAACTACTTGACCAACTACTCGACCAATCACTCGACCAACTACTCGACTAATCGCTCGACCAACTACACGACCAACTACTCGACCAACTACTCGACCAACTACTCGACCAACTACTCAACCAACTACTCGACCAACTACTCGACCAATCACACGACCAACTACTCGACCAACTACTCGACCAACTACTCGACCAACTACTCGACCAACTACTCGACCAACTACTCGACCAACTACTCGACCAACTACTTGACGAACTACTCGACCAACTACTCGACCAATCACTCGACCAACTACTCGACCAACTTCTCGACCAACTACTCGACCAACTACTCGTCCAACTACTCGACCAACTACTCGACCAGCTACTCGACCAACTACTCGACCAACTACTCGACCAATCGCTCGACCAATCACTCGACCAACTACTGGAGCAATCAATCGACCAACTACTCGACCAACTACTCGACCAACTACTCGACCAACTACTCGACCAACTACTCGACCGACCACTCGACCGACCACTCGACCAATCACTCGACCAACTCCTCGACCAACTACTCGACCAACTACTCGACTAATTACTCAACCAACTACTCGACCAATCACTCGACCAACTACTCGACCAACTACTCGACCAACTACTTGACCAACTACTCGACCAATCACTCGACCAACTACTCGACCAACTACTCAACCAACTACTCTACCAACTACTCGACCAACCACTAGACCAACCAGTCAACCAACAATTCGTCTTACCAGTCGTCCAACCAGTCGATCAACTACTCGACTACCTACTCGACCACCTACTCGACCAACTACTCAACCAACTACTCGACCAATCACTCGAACAACTACTCGACCAACTAATCGACCAACTACTCGACCAATCACTCGACCAACTACTCGACCAATCACTCGACCAACTACTCGACCAACGACTCGACCAACTACTCGTCCAACTACTCGACCGACTACTCGACCAACTACTCGACCAATCGCTCGACCAACTACTCGACCAACTACTAGACCAACTACTCGACCAATAACTCGAACAACTACTCGACCAACTACTGGAGCAATCACCCGACCAACTACTCGACCAGCTACTCGACCAACTACTCGACTAACTACTCGACCGACCACTCGACCGACCACTCGACCAATCACTCGAACAACTACTCGACCAACTACTCGACCAACTACTCGACCAATCACTCGACCAACTACTCGACCAACTACTCGACCAACTACTCGACCATCTACTCGACCTACTACTCGACCAACTACTCGACCAACTACTCGACCAACTACTCGACCAACTACTCGACCAACAACTCGACCAACTACTCGACCGACCACTCGACCGACTACTCCACCAATCACTCGACCAACTACTCGACCAACTACTCAATCAACTACTCGACCAACTACTCGACCAATCACTCGACCAACTACTCGACCAACTACTCGACCAACTTTCGACCAACTACTCGACCAACTACTCGACCAACTACTCGACCAACTACTTGACCAACTACTCGACCAATCACTCGACTACCTACTCGACCAATCGCTCGACCAACTACTCGACCAACTACTCGACCAACTAGTCGACCAACTACTCGACCAACTACTCGACCAACAACTCGACCAACTACTCAACCAACTACTCGACCAACTACTCGACCAACTACTCGACCAACTACTCGACCAATCACTCGACCAACTACTCGACCAATTACTCGAACAACTACTTGACCAACTACTCAACAAACTACTCGACCAATCACTCGACCATTTACACGACCAACTTCTCGACCACATACTCGACCAACTACTCGTCCAACTACTCGACCAACTACTCGACCAGCTACTCGACCAACTACTCGACCAACTACTTGACCAACTACTCGACCAACTACTCGACCAACTACTCGACCAACTGCTCGACCAACTACTCGACCAACTACTCGACCAATCACTCTACCAACTACTCGACCAACTACTCGACCGACCACTCGACCGACTACTCCACCAATCACTCGAACAACTACTCGACCAACTACTCGACTAATAACTCAACCAACTACTCGACCAATCACTCGACCAACTACTCGACCAACTACTCGACAACTACTCGACCAAATACTCGCCCAACTACTCGACCAACTACTTGACCAACTACTCGACCAACTACTCGACCAATCACTCGACCAACTACTCGACCAACTTCTCGACCAACTACTCGACCAACTACTCGTCCAACTACTCGACCAACCACTCGACCAGCTACTCGACCAACTACTGGAGCAATCAATCGACCAACTACTCGACCAATCGCTCGACCAACTACTCGACCAATCACTCGACCGACCAATCGACCAATCACTCGACTAACTCCTCGAACAACTACTCGACCAACTACTCGACTAATTACTCAACCAACTACTCGACCAATCACTCGACCAACTACTCGACCAACTACTCGACCAACTACTTGACCAACTACTCGACCAACTACTCGACCAACTACTCGACCAACTACTCAACCAACTACTCTACCAACTACTCGACCAACCACTAGACCAACCAGTCAACCAACAATTCGTCTTACCAGTCGTCCAACCAGTCGATCAACTACTCGACTACCTACTCGACCACCTACTCGACCGACTACTCGACCAACTACTCGACCAACTACTCGACCCACGACTCGACCAACTACTCAACCAACTACTCGACCAACTACTCGACCAGCTACTCGACCAACTACTCGACCAACTACTCGACCAATCGCTCGACCAATCACTCGACCAACTACTCGACCAACTACTGGAGCAATCAATCGACCAACTACTCGACCAATCGCTCGACCAACTACTCGACCAATCACTCGACCAACTACTCGACCAACTACTCGACCAACTACTCGACCAACTACTCGACCAACTACTTGACCAACTACTCGACCAATCACTCGACCAACTACTCGACCCACTACTCGACCAACTACTCAACCAACTACTCGACCAACTATTTGACCAACTACTCGACCAATCACTCGACCAACTACTCGACCAATCGCTCGACCAACTACTCGACCAACTACTCGACCAACTACTAGACCAACTACTCGACCAACAACTCGACCAACTACTCGACCGTCCACTCGACCGACAACTTGACCAATCACTCGACCAACTACTCAACCAACTACTCGACCAACTACTCGACCAACCACTCGACCAACTAGTCAACCAACAATTCGTCTTACCAGTCGTCCAACCAGTCGATCAACTACTCGACTACCTACTCGACCAACTACTCGACCAACTACTCAACCAACTACTCTACCAACTACTCGACCAACCACTCGACCAACCAGTCAACCAACAATTCGTCTTACCAGTCGTCCAACCAGTCGATCAACTACTCGACCAATCACTCGACCAACTACTCGACCAATCGCTCGACCAACTACTCGACCAACTACTCGACCAACTACTCGACCAACTACTCGACCAAAAACTCGACCAACTACTCGACCAGCTACTCGACCAACTACTCGACCAATCACTCGCCCAACTACTCGACCAACTACTGGAGCAATCAATCGACCAACTACTCGACCAACTACTTGACCAATCGCTCGACCAACTACTCGACCAATCACTCGACCAACTACTCGACCAACTACTCGACCAACTACTCGACCAACTACTCGACCAACTACTTGACCAACTACTCGACCAATCACTCGACCAACTACTCGACCCACTACTCGACCAACTACTCAACCAACTACTCGACCAACTATTTGACCAACTACTCGACCAATCACTCGACCAACTACTCGACCAATCGCTCGACCAACTACTCGACCAACTACTCGACCAACTACTCGACCAACTACTCGACCAACAACTCGACCAACTACTCGACCGTCCACTCGACCGACAACTTGACCAATCACTCGACCAACTACTCAACCAACTACTCGACCAACCACTCGACCAACCAGTCAACCAACAATTCGTCTTACCAGTCGTCCAACCAGTCGATCAACTACTCGACTACCTACTCGACCAACTACTCGACCGACTACTCGACCAACTACTCGACCAACTACTCGACCCACTACTCGACCAACTACTTAACCAACTACTTGACCAACTACTTGACAAACTACTCGACCAATCACTCGACCAACTACTCGACCAATCGCTCGACCAACTACACGACCAACTACTCGACCAACTACTCGACCAACTACTCGACCAACTACTCAACCAACTACTCGACCAACTACTCGACCAATCACACGACCAACTACTCGACCAACTACTCGACCAACTACTCGACCAACTACTCGACCAACTACTCGACCAACTACTTGATGAACTACTCGACCAACTACTCGACCAATCACTCGACCAACTACTCGACCAACTTCTCGACCAACTACTCGACCAACTACTCGTCCAACTACTCGACCAACTACTCGACCAATTACTCGACCAACTACTCGACCAACTACTCGACCAATCGCTCGACCAATCACTCGACCAACTACTGGAGCAATCAATCGACCAACTACTCGACCAACTACTCGACCAACTACTCGACCAACTACTCGACCGACCACTCGACCGACCACTCGACCAATCACTCGACCAACTCCTCGACCAACTACTCGACCAACTACTCGACTAATTACTCAACCAACTACTCGACCAATCACTCGACCAACTACTCGACCAACTACTCGACCAACTACTTGACCAACTACTCGACCAATCACTCGACCAACTACTCGACCAACTACTCAACCAACTACTCTACCAACTACTCGACCAACCACTAGACCAACCAGTCAACCAACAATTCGTCTTACCAGTCGTCCAACCAGTCGATCAACTACTCGACTACCTACTCGACCAACTACTCGACCAACTACTCGACCCACTACTCGACCAACTACTCAACCAACTACTCGACCAATCACTCGAACAACTACTCGACCAACTAATCGACCAACTACTCGACCAATCACTCGACCAACTACTCGACCAATCACTCGACCAACTACTCGACCAACGACTCGACCAACTACTCGTCCAACTACTCGACCGACTACTCGACCAACTACTCGACCAATCGCTCGACCAACTACTCGACCAACTACTAGACCAACTACTCGACCAATAACTCGACCAACTACTCGACCAACTACTGGAGCAATCACCCGACCAACTACTCGACCAGCTACTCGACCAACTACTCGACTAACTACTCGACCGACCACTCGACCGACCACTCGACCAATCACTCGAACAACTACTCGACCAACTACTCGACCAACTACTCGACCAATCACTCGACCAACTACTCGACCAACTACTCGACCAACTACTCGACCATCTACTCGACCTACTACTCGACCAACTACTCGACCAACTACTCGACCAACTACTCGACCAACTACTCGACCAACAACTCGACCAACTACTCGACCGACCACTCGACCGACTACTCCACCAATCACTCGACCAACTACTCGACCAACTACTCAATCAACTACTCGACCAACTACTCGACCAATCACTCGACCAACTACTCGACCAACTACTCGACCAATTTTCGACCAACTACTCGACCAACTACTCGACCAACTACTCGACCAACTAGTTTACCAACTACTCGACCAATCACTCGACTACCTACTCGACCAATCGCTCGACCAACTACTCGACCAACTACTCGACCAACTACTCGACCAACTACTCGACCAACTACTCGACCAACAACTCGACCAACTACTCAACCAACTACTCGACCAACTACTCGACCAACTACTCGACCAACTACTCGACCAATCACTCGACCAACTACTCGACCAATTACTCGAACAACTACTTGACCAACTACTCAACAAACTACTCGACCAATCACTCGACCATTTACACGAACAACTTCTCGACCACATACTCGACCAACTACTCGTCCAACTACTCGACCAACTACTCGACCAGCTACTCGACCAACTACTCGACCAACTACTTGACCGACTACTCGACCAACTACTCGACCAACTACTCGACCAACTGCTCGACCAACTACTCGACCAACTACTCGACCAATCACTCTACCAACTACTCGACCAACTACTCGACCGACCACTCGACCGACTACTCCACCAATCACTCGACCAACTACTCGACCAACTACTCGACTAATTACTCAACCAACTACTCGACCAATCACTCGACCAACTACTCGACCAACTACTCGGCCAACTACTCGACCAAATACTCGCCCAACTACTCGACCAACTACTTGACCAACTACTCGACCAACTACTCGACCAATCACTCGACCAACTACTCGACCAACTTCTCGACCAACTACTCGACCAACTACTCGTCCAACTACTCGACCAACTACTCGACCAGCTACTCGACCAACTACTGGAGCAATCAATCGACCAACTACTCGACCAACTACTCGACCAATCGCTCGACCAACTACTCGACCAATTTCTCGACCGACCAATCGACCAATCACTCGACTAACTCCTCGAACAACTACTCGACCAACTACTCGACTAATTACTCAACCAACTACTCGACCAATCACTCGACCAACTACTCGACCAACTACTCGACCAACTACTTGACCAACTACTCGACCAACTACTCGACCAACTACTCGACCAACTACTCAACCAACTACTCTACCAACTACTCGACCAACCACTAGACCAACCAGTCAACCAACAATTCGTCTTACCAGTCGTCCAACCAGTCGATCAACTACTCGACTACCTACTCGACCACCTACTCGACCGACTACTCGACCAACTACTCGACCAACTACTCGACCCACTACTCGACCAACTACTCAACCAACTACTCGACCAACTACTCGACCAGCTACTCGACCAACTACTCGACCAACTACTCGACCAATCGCTCGACCAATCACTCGACCAACTACTCGACCAACTACTGGAGCAATCAATCGACCAACTACTCGACCAATCGCTCGACCAACTACTCGACCAATCACTCGACCAACTACTCGACCAACTACTCGACCAACTACTCGACCAACTACTCGACCAACTACTTGACCAACTACTCGACCAATCACTCGACCAACTACTCGACCCACTACTCGACCAACTACTCAACCAACTACTCGACCAACTATTTGACCAACTACTCGACCAATCACTCGACCAACTACTCGACCAATCGCTCGACCAACTACTCGACCAACTACTCGACCAACTACTCGACCAACTACTCGACCAACAACTCGACCAACTACTCGACCGTCCACTCGACCGACAACTTGACCAATCACTCGACCAACTACTCAACCAACTACTCGACCAACTACTCGACCAACCACTCGACCAACTAGTCAACCAACAATTCGTCTTACCAGTCGTCCAACCAGTCGATCAACTACTCGACTACCTACTCGACCAACTACTCGACCGACTACTCGACCAACTACTCGACCAACTACTCGACCCACTACTCGACCAACTACTTAACCAACTACTTGACCAACTACTTGACCAACTACTCGACCAATCACTCGACCAACTACTCGACCAATCGCTCGACCAACTACACGACCAACTACTCGACCAACTACTCGACCAACTACTCGACCAACTACTCAACCAACTACTCGACCAACTACTCGACCAATCACACGACCAACTACTCGACCAACAACTCGAAAAACTACTCGACCAACTACTCGACCAACTACTCGACTAATTACTCAACCAACTACTCGACCAATCACTCGACCAACTACTCGACCAACTACTCGACCAACTACTTGACCAACTACTCGACCAATCACTCGACCAACTACTCGACCAACTACTCAACCAACTACTCTACCAACTACTCGACCAACCACTAGACCAACCAGTCAACCAACAATTCGTCTTACCAGTCGTCCAACCAGTCGATCAACTACTCGACTACCTACTCGACCACCTACTCGACCGACTACTCGACCAACTACTCGACCAACTACTCGACCCACTACTCGACCAACTACTCAACCAACTACTCGACCAATCACTCGAACAACTACTCGACCAACTAATCGACCAACTACTCGACCAATCACTCGACCAACTACTCGACCAATCACACGACCAACTACTCGACCAACAACTCGGAAAACTACTCGACCAACTACTCGACCAACTACTCGACTAATTACTCAACCAACTACTCGACCAATCACTCGACCAACTACTCGACCAACTACTCGACCAACTACTTGACCAACTACTCGACCAATCACTCGACCAACTACTCGACCAACTACTCTACCAACTACTCGACCAACCACTAGACCAACCAGTCAACCAACAATTCGTCTTACCAGTCGTCCAACCAGTCGATCAACTACTCGACTACCTACTCGACCACCTACTCGACCGACTACTCGACCAACTACTCGACCAACTACTCGACCCACTACTCGACCAACTACTCAACCAACTACTCGACCAATCACTCGAACAACTACTCGACCAACTAATCGACCAACTACTCGACCAATCACTCGACCAACTACTCGACCAATCACTCGACCAACTACTCGACCAACGACTCGACCAACTACTCGTCCAACTACCCGACCGACTACTCGACCAACTACTCGACCAATCGCTCGACCAACTACTCGACCAACTACTAGACCAACTACTCGACCAATAACTCGACCAACTACTCGACCAGCTACTCGACCAACTACTCGACTAACTACTCGACCGACCACTCGACCGACCACTCGACCAATCACTCGAACAACTACTCGACCAACTACTCGACCAACTACTCGACCAACTACTCGACCAACTACTCGACCAACAACTCGACCAACTACTCAACCAACTACTCGACCAACTACTCGACCAACTACTCGACCAACTACTCGACCAATCACTCGACCAACTACTCGACCAATTACTCGAACAACTACTTGACCAACTACTCAACAAACTACTCGACCAATCACTCGACCATTTACACGAACAACTTCTCGACCACATACTCGACCAACTACTCGTCCAACTACTCGACCAACTACTCGACCAGCTACTCGACCAACTACTCGACCAACTACTTGACCGACTACTCGACCAACTACTCGACCAACTACTCGACCAACTGCTCGACCAACTACTCGACCAACTACTCGACCAATCACTCTACCAACTACTCGACCAACTACTCGACCGACCACTCGACCGACTACTCCACCAATCACTCGACCAACTACTCGACCAACTACTCGACTAATTACTCAACCAACTACTCGACCAATCACTCGACCAACTACTCGACCAACTACTCGGCCAACTACTCGACCAAATACTCGCCCAACTACTCGACCAACTACTTGACCAACTACTCGACCAACTACTCGACCAATCACTCGACCAACTACTCGACCAACTTCTCGACCAACTACTCGACCAACTACTCGTCCAACTACTCGACCAACTACTCGACCAGCTACTCGACCAACTACTGGAGCAATCAATCGACCAACTACTCGACCAACTACTCGACCAATCGCTCGACCAACTACTCGACCAATTTCTCGACCGACCAATCGACCAATCACTCGACTAACTCCTCGAACAACTACTCGACCAACTACTCGACTAATTACTCAACCAACTACTCGACCAATCACTCGACCAACTACTCGACCAACTACTCGACCAACTACTTGACCAACTACTCGACCAACTACTCGACCAACTACTCGACCAACTACTCAACCAACTACTCTACCAACTACTCGACCAACCACTAGACCAACCAGTCAACCAACAATTCGTCTTACCAGTCGTCCAACCAGTCGATCAACTACTCGACTACCTACTCGACCACCTACTCGACCGACTACTCGACCAACTACTCGACCAACTACTCGACCCACTACTCGACCAACTACTCAACCAACTACTCGACCAACTACTCGACCAGCTACTCGACCAACTACTCGACCAACTACTCGACCAATCGCTCGACCAATCACTCGACCAACTACTCGACCAACTACTGGAGCAATCAATCGACCAACTACTCGACCAATCGCTCGACCAACTACTCGACCAATCACTCGACCAACTACTCGACCAACTACTCGACCAACTACTCGACCAACTACTCGACCAACTACTTGACCAACTACTCGACCAATCACTCGACCAACTACTCGACCCACTACTCGACCAACTACTCAACCAACTAATCGACCAACTATTTGACCAACTACTCGACCAATCACTCGACCAACTATTCGACCAATCGCTCGACCAATTACTCGACCAACTACTCGACCAACTACTCGACCAACTACTTGACCAACAACTCGACCAACTACTCGACCGTCCACTCGACCGACAACTTGACCAATCACTCGACCAACTACTCAACCAACTACTCGACCAACTACTCGACCAACCACTCGACCAACTAGTCAACCAACAATTCGTCTTACCAGTCGTCCAACCAGTCGATCAACTACTCGACTACCTACTCGACCAACTACTCGACCGACTACTCGACCAACTACTCGACCAACTACTCGACCCACTACTCGACCAACTACTTAACCAACTACTTGACCAACTACTTGACCAACTACTCGACCAATCACTCGACCAACTACTCGACCAATCGCTCGACCAACTACACGACCAACTACTCGACCAACTACTCGACCAACTACTCGACCAACTACTCAACCAACTACTCGACCAACTACTCGACCAATCACACGACCAACTACTCGACCAACAACTCGAAAAACTACTCGACCAACTACTCGACCAACTACTCGACTAATTACTCAACCAACTACTCGACCAATCACTCGACCAACTACTCGACCAACTACTCGACCAACTACTTGACCAACTACTCGACCAATCACTCGACCAACTACTCGACCAACTACTCAACCAACTACTCTACCAACTACTCGACCAACCACTAGACCAACCAGTCAACCAACAATTCGTCTTACCAGTCGTCCAACCAGTCGATCAACTACTCGACTACCTACTCGACCACCTACTCGACCGACTACTCGACCAACTACTCGACCAACTACTCGACCCACTACTCGACCAACTACTCAACCAACTACTCGACCAATCACTCGAACAACTACTCGACCAACTAATCGACCAACTACACGACCAATCACTCGACCAACTACTCGACCAATCACACGACCAACTACTCGACCAACAACTCGGAAAACTACTCGACCAACTACTCGACCAACTACTCGACTAATTACTCAACCAACTACTCGACCAATCACTCGACCAACTACTCGACCAACTACTCGACCAACTACTTGACCAACTACTCGACCAATCACTCGACCAACTACTCGACCAACTACTCAACCAACTACTCTACCAACTACTCGACCAACCACTAGACCAACCAGTCAACCAACAATTCGTCTTACCAGTCGTCCAACCAGTCGATCAACTACTCGACTACCTACTCGACCACCTACTCGACCGACTACTCGACCAACTACTCGACCAACTACTCGACCCACTACTCGACCAACTACTCAACCAACTACTCGACCAATCACTCGAACAACTACTCGACCAACTAATCGACCAACTACTCGACCAATCACTCGACCAACTACTCGACCAATCGCTCGACCAACTACTCGACCAACTACTCGACCAACTACTAGACCAACTACTCGACCAACAACTCGACCAACTACTCGACCGTCCACTCGACCGACAACTTGACCAATCACTCGACCAACTACTCAACCAACTACTCGACCAACTACTCGACCAACCACTCGACCAACTAGTCAACCAACAATTCGTCTTACCAGTCGTCCAACCAGTCGATCAACTACTCGACTACCTACTCGACCAACTACTCGACCAACTACTCAACCAACTACTCTACCAACTACTCGACCAACCACTCGACCAACCAGTCAACCAACAATTCGTCTTACCAGTCGTCCAACCAGTCGATCAACTACTCGACCAATCACTCGACCAACTACTCGACCAATCGCTCGACCAACTACTCGACCAACTACTCGACCAACTACTCGACCAACTACTCGACCAAAAACTCGACCAACTACTCGACCAGCTACTCGACCAACTACTCGACCAATCACTCGCCCAACTACTCGACCAACTACTGGAGCAATCAATCGACCAACTACTCGACCAACTACTTGACCAATCGCTCGACCAACTACTCGACCAATCACTCGACCAACTACTCGACCAACTACTCGACCAACTACTCGACCAACTACTCGACCAACTACTTGACCAACTACTCGACCAATCACTCGACCAACTACTCGACCCACTACTCGACCAACTACTCAACCAACTACTCGACCAACTATTTGACCAACTACTCGACCAATCACTCGACCAACTACTCGACCAATCGCTCGACCAACTACTCGACCAACTACTCGACCAACTACTCGACCAACTACTCGACCAACAACTCGACCAACTACTCGACCGTCCACTCGACCGACAACTTGACCAATCACTCGACCAACTACTCAACCAACTACTCGACCAACCACTCGACCAACCAGTCAACCAACAATTCGTCTTACCAGTCGTCCAACCAGTCGATCAACTACTCGACTACCTACTCGACCAACTACTCGACCGACTACTCGACCAACTACTCGACCAACTACTCGACCCACTACTCGACCAACTACTTAACCAACTACTTGACCAACTACTTGACAAACTACTCGACCAATCACTCGACCAACTACTCGACCAATCGCTCGACCAACTACACGACCAACTACTCGACCAACTACTCGACCAACTACTCGACCAACTACTCAACCAACTACTCGACCAACTACTCGACCAATCACACGACCAACTACTCGACCAACTACTCGACCAACTACTCGACCAACTACTCGACCAACTACTCGACCAACTACTTGATGAACTACTCGACCAACTACTCGACCAATCACTCGACCAACTACTCGACCAACTTCTCGACCAACTACTCGACCAACTACTCGTCCAACTACTCGACCAACTACTCGACCAATTACTCGACCAACTACTCGACCAACTACTCGACCAATCGCTCGACCAATCACTCGACCAACTACTGGAGCAATCAATCGACCAACTACTCGACCAACTACTCGACCAACTACTCGACCAACTACTCGACCGACCACTCGACCGACCACTCGACCAATCACTCGACCAACTCCTCGACCAACTACTCGACCAACTACTCGACTAATTACTCAACCAACTACTCGACCAATCACTCGACCAACTACTCGACCAACTACTCGACCAACTACTTGACCAACTACTCGACCAATCACTCGACCAACTACTCGACCAACTACTCAACCAACTACTCTACCAACTACTCGACCAACCACTAGACCAACCAGTCAACCAACAATTCGTCTTACCAGTCGTCCAACCAGTCGATCAACTACTCGACTACCTACTCGACCAACTACTCGACCAACTACTCGACCCACTACTCGACCAACTACTCAACCAACTACTCGACCAATCACTCGAACAACTACTCGACCAACTAATCGACCAACTACTCGACCAATCACTCGACCAACTACTCGACCAATCACTCGACCAACTACTCGACCAACGACTCGACCAACTACTCGTCCAACTACTCGACCGACTACTCGACCAACTACTCGACCAATCGCTCGACCAACTACTCGACCAACTACTAGACCAACTACTCGACCAATAACTCGACCAACTACTCGACCAACTACTGGAGCAATCACCCGACCAACTACTCGACCAGCTACTCGACCAACTACTCGACTAACTACTCGACCGACCACTCGACCGACCACTCGACCAATCACTCGAACAACTACTCGACCAACTACTCGACCAACTACTCGACCAATCACTCGACCAACTACTCGACCAACTACTCGACCAACTACTCGACCATCTACTCGACCTACTACTCGACCAACTACTCGACCAACTACTCGACCAACTACTCGACCAACTACTCGACCAACAACTCGACCAACTACTCGACCGACCACTCGACCGACTACTCCACCAATCACTCGACCAACTACTCGACCAACTACTCAATCAACTACTCGACCAACTACTCGACCAATCACTCGACCAACTACTCGACCAACTACTCGACCAATTTTCGACCAACTACTCGACCAACTACTCGACCAACTACTCGACCAACTAGTTTACCAACTACTCGACCAATCACTCGACTACCTACTCGACCAATCGCTCGACCAACTACTCGACCAACTACTCGACCAACTACTCGACCAACTACTCGACCAACTACTCGACCAACAACTCGACCAACTACTCAACCAACTACTCGACCAACTACTCGACCAACTACTCGACCAACTACTCGACCAATCACTCGACCAACTACTCGACCAATTACTCGAACAACTACTTGACCAACTACTCAACAAACTACTCGACCAATCACTCGACCATTTACACGAACAACTTCTCGACCACATACTCGACCAACTACTCGTCCAACTACTCGACCAACTACTCGACCAGCTACTCGACCAACTACTCGACCAACTACTTGACCGACTACTCGACCAACTACTCGACCAACTACTCGACCAACTGCTCGACCAACTACTCGACCAACTACTCGACCAATCACTCTACCAACTACTCGACCAACTACTCGACCGACCACTCGACCGACTACTCCACCAATCACTCGACCAACTACTCGACCAACTACTCGACTAATTACTCAACCAACTACTCGACCAATCACTCGACCAACTACTCGACCAACTACTCGGCCAACTACTCGACCAAATACTCGCCCAACTACTCGACCAACTACTTGACCAACTACTCGACCAACTACTCGACCAATCACTCGACCAACTACTCGACCAACTTCTCGACCAACTACTCGACCAACTACTCGTCCAACTACTCGACCAACTACTCGACCAGCTACTCGACCAACTACTGGAGCAATCAATCGACCAACTACTCGACCAACTACTCGACCAATCGCTCGACCAACTACTCGACCAATTTCTCGACCGACCAATCGACCAATCACTCGACTAACTCCTCGAACAACTACTCGACCAACTACTCGACTAATTACTCAACCAACTACTCGACCAATCACTCGACCAACTACTCGACCAACTACTCGACCAACTACTTGACCAACTACTCGACCAACTACTCGACCAACTACTCGACCAACTACTCAACCAACTACTCTACCAACTACTCGACCAACCACTAGACCAACCAGTCAACCAACAATTCGTCTTACCAGTCGTCCAACCAGTCGATCAACTACTCGACTACCTACTCGACCACCTACTCGACCGACTACTCGACCAACTACTCGACCAACTACTCGACCCACTACTCGACCAACTACTCAACCAACTACTCGACCAACTACTCGACCAGCTACTCGACCAACTACTCGACCAACTACTCGACCAATCGCTCGACCAATCACTCGACCAACTACTCGACCAACTACTGGAGCAATCAATCGACCAACTACTCGACCAATCGCTCGACCAACTACTCGACCAATCACTCGACCAACTACTCGACCAACTACTCGACCAACTACTCGACCAACTACTCGACCAACTACTTGACCAACTACTCGACCAATCACTCGACCAACTACTCGACCCACTACTCGACCAACTACTCAACCAACTACTCGACCAACTATTTGACCAACTACTCGACCAATCACTCGACCAACTACTCGACCAATCGCTCGACCAACTACTCGACCAACTACTCGACCAACTACTCGACCAACTACTCGACCAACAACTCGACCAACTACTCGACCGTCCACTCGACCGACAACTTGACCAATCACTCGACCAACTACTCAACCAACTACTCGACCAACTACTCGACCAACCACTCGACCAACTAGTCAACCAACAATTCGTCTTACCAGTCGTCCAACCAGTCGATCAACTACTCGACTACCTACTCGACCAACTACTCGACCGACTACTCGACCAACTACTCGACCAACTACTCGACCCACTACTCGACCAACTACTTAACCAACTACTTGACCAACTACTTGACCAACTACTCGACCAATCACTCGACCAACTACTCGACCAATCGCTCGACCAACTACACGACCAACTACTCGACCAACTACTCGACCAACTACTCGACCAACTACTCAACCAACTACTCGACCAACTACTCGACCAATCACACGACCAACTACTCGACCAACAACTCGAAAAACTACTCGACCAACTACTCGACCAACTACTCGACTAATTACTCAACCAACTACTCGACCAATCACTCGACCAACTACTCGACCAACTACTCGACCAACTACTTGACCAACTACTCGACCAATCACTCGACCAACTACTCGACCAACTACTCAACCAACTACTCTACCAACTACTCGACCAACCACTAGACCAACCAGTCAACCAACAATTCGTCTTACCAGTCGTCCAACCAGTCGATCAACTACTCGACTACCTACTCGACCACCTACTCGACCGACTACTCGACCAACTACTCGACCAACTACTCGACCCACTACTCGACCAACTACTCAACCAACTACTCGACCAATCACTCGAACAACTACTCGACCAACTAATCGACCAACTACTCGACCAATCACTCGACCAACTACTCGACCAATCACACGACCAACTACTCGACCAACAACTCGGAAAACTACTCGACCAACTACTCGACCAACTACTCGACTAATTACTCAACCAACTACTCGACCAATCACTCGACCAACTACTCGACCAACTACTCGACCAACTACTTGACCAACTACTCGACCAATCACTCGACCAACTACTCGACCAACTACTCTACCAACTACTCGACCAACCACTAGACCAACCAGTCAACCAACAATTCGTCTTACCAGTCGTCCAACCAGTCGATCAACTACTCGACTACCTACTCGACCACCTACTCGACCGACTACTCGACCAACTACTCGACCAACTACTCGACCCACTACTCGACCAACTACTCAACCAACTACTCGACCAATCACTCGAACAACTACTCGACCAACTAATCGACCAACTACTCGACCAATCACTCGACCAACTACTCGACCAATCACTCGACCAACTACTCGACCAACGACTCGACCAACTACTCGTCCAACTACCCGACCGACTACTCGACCAACTACTCGACCAATCGCTCGACCAACTACTCGACCAACTACTAGACCAACTACTCGACCAATAACTCGACCAACTACTCGACCAGCTACTCGACCAACTACTCGACTAACTACTCGACCGACCACTCGACCGACCACTCGACCAATCACTCGAACAACTACTCGACCAACTACTCGACCAACTACTCGACCAACTACTCGACCAACTACTCGACCAACAACTCGACCAACTACTCAACCAACTACTCGACCAACTACTCGACCAACTACTCGACCAACTACTCGACCAATCACTCGACCAACTACTCGACCAATTACTCGAACAACTACTTGACCAACTACTCAACAAACTACTCGACCAATCACTCGACCATTTACACGAACAACTTCTCGACCACATACTCGACCAACTACTCGTCCAACTACTCGACCAACTACTCGACCAGCTACTCGACCAACTACTCGACCAACTACTTGACCGACTACTCGACCAACTACTCGACCAACTACTCGACCAACTGCTCGACCAACTACTCGACCAACTACTCGACCAATCACTCTACCAACTACTCGACCAACTACTCGACCGACCACTCGACCGACTACTCCACCAATCACTCGACCAACTACTCGACCAACTACTCGACTAATTACTCAACCAACTACTCGACCAATCACTCGACCAACTACTCGACCAACTACTCGGCCAACTACTCGACCAAATACTCGCCCAACTACTCGACCAACTACTTGACCAACTACTCGACCAACTACTCGACCAATCACTCGACCAACTACTCGACCAACTTCTCGACCAACTACTCGACCAACTACTCGTCCAACTACTCGACCAACTACTCGACCAGCTACTCGACCAACTACTGGAGCAATCAATCGACCAACTACTCGACCAACTACTCGACCAATCGCTCGACCAACTACTCGACCAATTTCTCGACCGACCAATCGACCAATCACTCGACTAACTCCTCGAACAACTACTCGACCAACTACTCGACTAATTACTCAACCAACTACTCGACCAATCACTCGACCAACTACTCGACCAACTACTCGACCAACTACTTGACCAACTACTCGACCAACTACTCGACCAACTACTCGACCAACTACTCAACCAACTACTCTACCAACTACTCGACCAACCACTAGACCAACCAGTCAACCAACAATTCGTCTTACCAGTCGTCCAACCAGTCGATCAACTACTCGACTACCTACTCGACCACCTACTCGACCGACTACTCGACCAACTACTCGACCAACTACTCGACCCACTACTCGACCAACTACTCAACCAACTACTCGACCAACTACTCGACCAGCTACTCGACCAACTACTCGACCAACTACTCGACCAATCGCTCGACCAATCACTCGACCAACTACTCGACCAACTACTGGAGCAATCAATCGACCAACTACTCGACCAATCGCTCGACCAACTACTCGACCAATCACTCGACCAACTACTCGACCAACTACTCGACCAACTACTCGACCAACTACTCGACCAACTACTTGACCAACTACTCGACCAATCACTCGACCAACTACTCGACCCACTACTCGACCAACTACTCAACCAACTAATCGACCAACTATTTGACCAACTACTCGACCAATCACTCGACCAACTATTCGACCAATCGCTCGACCAATTACTCGACCAACTACTCGACCAACTACTCGACCAACTACTTGACCAACAACTCGACCAACTACTCGACCGTCCACTCGACCGACAACTTGACCAATCACTCGACCAACTACTCAACCAACTACTCGACCAACTACTCGACCAACCACTCGACCAACTAGTCAACCAACAATTCGTCTTACCAGTCGTCCAACCAGTCGATCAACTACTCGACTACCTACTCGACCAACTACTCGACCGACTACTCGACCAACTACTCGACCAACTACTCGACCCACTACTCGACCAACTACTTAACCAACTACTTGACCAACTACTTGACCAACTACTCGACCAATCACTCGACCAACTACTCGACCAATCGCTCGACCAACTACACGACCAACTACTCGACCAACTACTCGACCAACTACTCGACCAACTACTCAACCAACTACTCGACCAACTACTCGACCAATCACACGACCAACTACTCGACCAACAACTCGAAAAACTACTCGACCAACTACTCGACCAACTACTCGACTAATTACTCAACCAACTACTCGACCAATCACTCGACCAACTACTCGACCAACTACTCGACCAACTACTTGACCAACTACTCGACCAATCACTCGACCAACTACTCGACCAACTACTCAACCAACTACTCTACCAACTACTCGACCAACCACTAGACCAACCAGTCAACCAACAATTCGTCTTACCAGTCGTCCAACCAGTCGATCAACTACTCGACTACCTACTCGACCACCTACTCGACCGACTACTCGACCAACTACTCGACCAACTACTCGACCCACTACTCGACCAACTACTCAACCAACTACTCGACCAATCACTCGAACAACTACTCGACCAACTAATCGACCAACTACACGACCAATCACTCGACCAACTACTCGACCAATCACACGACCAACTACTCGACCAACAACTCGGAAAACTACTCGACCAACTACTCGACCAACTACTCGACTAATTACTCAACCAACTACTCGACCAATCACTCGACCAACTACTCGACCAACTACTCGACCAACTACTTGACCAACTACTCGACCAATCACTCGACCAACTACTCGACCAACTACTCAACCAACTACTCTACCAACTACTCGACCAACCACTAGACCAACCAGTCAACCAACAATTCGTCTTACCAGTCGTCCAACCAGTCGATCAACTACTCGACTACCTACTCGACCACCTACTCGACCGACTACTCGACCAACTACTCGACCAACTACTCGACCCACTACTCGACCAACTACTCAACCAACTACTCGACCAATCACTCGAACAACTACTCGACCAACTAATCGACCAACTACTCGACCAATCACTCGACCAACTACTCGACCAATCACTCGACCAACTACTCGACCAACGACTCGACCAACTACTCGTCCAACTACCCGACCGACTACTCGACCAACTACTCGACCAATCGCTCGACCAACTACTCGACCAACTACTAGACCAACTACTCGACCAATAACTCGACCAACTACTCGACCAGCTACTCGACCAACTACTCGACTAACTACTCGACCGACCACTCGACCGACCACTCGACCAATCACTCGAACAACTACTCGACCAACTACTCGACCAACTACTCGACCAATCACTCGACCAACTACTCGACCAACTACTCGACCAACTACTCGACCATCTACTCGACCTACTACTCGACCAACTACTCGACCAACTACTCGACCAACTACTCGACCAACTACTCGACCAACAACTCGACCAACTACTCGACCGACCACTCGACCGACTACTCCACCAATCACTCGACCAACTACTCGACCAACAACTCGACCAACTACTCGACCAGCTACTCGACCAACTACTCGACCAATCACTCGCCCAACTACTCGACCAACTACTGGAGCAATCAATCGACCAAATACTCGACCAATCGCTCGACCAACTACTCGACCAATCACTCGACCAACTACTCGACCAACTACTCGACCAACTACTCGACCAACTACTCGACCAATCGCTCGACCAACTACTCGACCAATCACTCGACCAACTACTCGACCAACTACTCGACCAACTACTCGACCAACTACTTGACCAACTACTCGACCAATCACTCGACCAACTACTCGACCCACTACTCGACCAACTACTCAACCAACTACTCGACCAACTATTTGACCAACTACTCGACCAATCACTCGACCAACTACTCGACCAATCGCTCGACCAACTACTCGACCAACTACTCGACCAACTACTCGACCGTCCACTCGACCGACAACTTGACCAATCACTCGACCAACTACTCAACCAACTACTCGACCAACTACTCGACCAACCACTCGACCAACTAGTCAACCAACAATTCGTCTTACCAGTCGTCCAACCAGTCGATCAACTACTCGACTACCTACTCGACCAACTACTCGACCAACTACTCAACCAACTACTCTACCAACTACTCGACCAACCACTCGACCAACCAGTCAACCAACAATTCGTCTTACCAGTCGTCCAACCAGTCGATCAACTACTCGACCAATCACTCGACCAACTACTCGACCAATCGCTCGACCAACTACTCGACCAACTACTCGACCAACTACTCGACCAACTACTCGACCAACAACTCGACCAACTACTCGACCAGCTACTCGACCAACTACTCGACCAATCACTCGCCCAACTACTCGACCAACTACTGGAGCAATCAATCGACCAACTACTCGACCAACTACTCGACCAATCGCTCGACCAACTACTCGACCAATCACTCGACCAACTACTCGACCAACTACTCGACCAACTACTCGACCAACTACTCGACCAACTACTTGACCAACTACTCGACCAATCACTCGACCAACTACTCGACCCACTACTCGACCAACTACTCAACCAACTACTCGACCAACTATTTGACCAACTACTCGACCAATCACTCGACCAACTACTCGACCAATCGCTCGACCAACTACTCGACCAACTACTCGACCAACTACTCGACCAACTACTCGACCAACAACTCGACCAACTACTCGACCGTCCACTCGACCGACAACTTGACCAATCACTCGACCAACTACTCAACCAACTACTCGACCAACCACTCGACCAACCAGTCAACCAACAATTCGTCTTACCAGTCGTCCAACCAGTCGATCAACTACTCGACTACCTACTCGACCAACTACTCGACCGACTACTCGACCAACTACTCGACCAACTACTCGACCAACAACTCGACCAACTACTCGACCGTCCACTCGACCGACAACTTGACCAATCACTCGACCAACTACTCAACCAACTACTCGACCAACTACTCGACCAACCACTCGACCAACTAGTCAACCAACAATTCGTCTTACCAGTCGTCCAACCAGTCGATCAACTACTCGACTACCTACTCGACCAACTACTCGACCGACTACTCGACCAACTACTCGACCAACTACTCGACCCACTACTCGACCAACTACTTAACCAACTACTTGACCAACTACTTGACCAACTACTCGACCAATCACTCGACCAACTACTCGACCAATCGCTCGACCAACTACACGACCAACTACTCGACCAACTACTCGACCAACTACTCGACCAACTACTCAACCAACTACTCGACCAACTACTCGACCAATCACACGACCAACTACTCGACCAACAACTCGAAAAACTACTCGACCAACTACTCGACCAACTACTCGACTAATTACTCAACCAACTACTCGACCAATCACTCGACCAACTACTCGACCAACTACTCGACCAACTACTTGACCAACTACTCGACCAATCACTCGACCAACTACTCGACCAACTACTCAACCAACTACTCTACCAACTACTCGACCAACCACTAGACCAACCAGTCAACCAACAATTCGTCTTACCAGTCGTCCAACCAGTCGATCAACTACTCGACTACCTACTCGACCACCTACTCGACCGACTACTCGACCAACTACTCGACCAACTACTCGACCCACTACTCGACCAACTACTCAACCAACTACTCGACCAATCACTCGAACAACTACTCGACCAACTAATCGACCAACTACTCGACCAATCACTCGACCAACTACTCGACCAATCACACGACCAACTACTCGACCAACAACTCGGAAAACTACTCGACCAACTACTCGACCAACTACTCGACTAATTACTCAACCAACTACTCGACCAATCACTCGACCAACTACTCGACCAACTACTCGACCAACTACTTGACCAACTACTCGACCAATCACTCGACCAACTACTCGACCAACTACTCAACCAACTACTCTACCAACTACTCGACCAACCACTAGACCAACCAGTCAACCAACAATTCGTCTTACCAGTCGTCCAACCAGTCGATCAACTACTCGACTACCTACTCGACCACCTACTCGACCGACTACTCGACCAACTACTCGACCAACTACTCGACCCACTACTCGACCAACTACTCAACCAACTACTCGACCAATCACTCGAACAACTACTCGACCAACTAATCGACCAACTACTCGACCAATCACTCGACCAACTACTCGACCAATCACTCGACCAAATACTCGACCAACGACTCGACCAACTACTCGTCCAACTACCCGACCGACTACTCGACCAACTACTCGACCAATCGCTCGACCAACTACTCGACCAACTACTAGACCAACTACTCGACCAATAACTCGACCAACTACTCGACCAGCTACTCGACCAACTACTCGACTAACTACTCGACCGACCACTCGACCGACCACTCGACCAATCACTCGAACAACTACTCGACCAACTACTCGACCAACTACTCGACCAACTACTCGACCAACTACTCGACCAACAACTCGACCAACTACTAAACCAACTACTCGACCAACTACTCGACCAACTACTCGACCAACTACTCGACCAATCACTCGACCAACTACTCGACCAATTACTCGAACAACTACTTGACCAACTACTCAACAAACTACTCGACCAATCACTCGACCATTTACACGAACAACTTCTCGACCACATACTCGACCAACTACTCGTCCAACTACTCGACCAACTACTCGACCAGCTACTCGACCAACTACTCGACCAACTACTTGACCGACTACTCGACCAACTACTCGACCAACTACTCGACCAACTGCTCGACCAACTACTCGACCAACTACTCGACCAATCACTCTACCAACTACTCGACCAACTACTCGACCGACCACTCGACCGACTACTCCACCAATCACTCGACCAACTACTCGACCAACTACTCGACTAATTACTCAACCAACTACTCGACCAATCACTCGACCAACTACTCGACCAACTACTCGGCCAACTACTCGACCAAATACTCGCCCAACTACTCGACCAACTACTTGACCAACTACTCGACCAACTACTCGACCAATCACTCGACCAACTACTCGACCAACTTCTCGACCAACTACTCGACCAACTACTCGTCCAACTACTCGACCAACTACTCGACCAGCTACTCGACCAACTACTGGAGCAATCAATCGACCAACTACTCGACCAACTACTCGACCAATCACTCGACCAACTACTCGACCAATTTCTCGACCGACCAATCGACCAATCACTCGACTAACTCCTCGAACAACTACTCGACCAACTACTCGACTAATTACTCAACCAACTACTCGACCAATCACTCGACCAACTACTCGACCAACTACTCGACCAACTACTTGACCAACTACTCGACCAACTACTCGACCAACTACTCGACCAACTACTCAACCAACTACTCTACCAACTACTCGACCAACCACTAGACCAACCAGTCAACCAACAATTCGTCTTACCAGTCGTCCAACCAGTCGATCAACTACTCGACTACCTACTCGACCACCTACTCGACCGACTACTCGACCAACTACTCGACCAACTACTCGACCCACTACTCGACCAACTACTCAACCAACTACTCGACCAACTACTCGACCAGCTACTCGACCAACTACTCGACCAACTACTCGACCAATCGCTCGACCAATCACTCGACCAACTACTCGACCAACTACTGGAGCAATCAATCGACCAACTACTCGACCAATCGCTCGACCAACTACTCGACCAATCACTCGACCAACTACTCGACCAACTACTCGACCAACTACTCGACCAACTACTCGACCAACTACTTGACCAACTACTCGACCAATCACTCGACCAACTACTCGACCCACTACTCGACCAACTACTCAACCAACTAATCGACCAACTATTTGACCAACTACTCGACCAATCACTCGACCAACTACTCGACCAATCGCTCGACCAACTACTCGACCAACTACTCGACCAACTACTCGACCAACTACTCGACCAACAACTCGACCAACTACTCGACCGTCCACTCGACCGACAACCTGACCAATCACTCGACCAACTACTCAACCAACTACTCGACCAACTACTCGACCAACCACTCGACCAACTAGTCAACCAACAATTCGTCTTACCAGTCGTCCAACCAGTCGATCAACTACTCGACTACCTACTCGACCAACTACTCGACCGACTACTCGACCAACTACTCGACCAACTACTCGACCCACTACTCGACCAACTACTTAACCAACTACTTGACCAACTACTTGACCAACTACTCGACCAATCACTCGACCAACTACTCGACCAATCGCTCGACCAACTACACGACCAACTACTCGACCAACTACTCGACCAACTACTCGACCAACTACTCAACCAACTACTCGACCAACTACTCGACCAATCACACGACCAACTACTCGACCAACAACTCGAAAAACTACTCGACCAACTACTCGACCAACTACTCGACTAATTACTCAACCAACTACTCGACCAATCACTCGACCAACTACTCGACCAACTACTCGACCAACTACTTGACCAACTACTCGACCAATCACTCGACCAACTACTCGACCAACTACTCAACCAACTACTCTACCAACTACTCGACCAACCACTAGACCAACCAGTCAACCAACAATTCGTCTTACCAGTCGTCCAACCAGTCGATCAACTACTCGACTACCTACTCGACCACCTACTCGACCGACTACTCGACCAACTACTCGACCAACTACTCGACCCACTACTCGACCAACTACTCAACCAACTACTCGACCAATCACTCGAACAACTACTCGACCAACTAATCGACCAACTACTCGACCAATCACTCGACCAACTACTCGACCAATCACACGACCAACTACTCGACCAACAACTCGGAAAACTACTCGACCAACTACTCGACCAACTACTCGACTAATTACTCAACCAACTACTCGACCAATCACTCGACCAACTACTCGACCAACTACTCGACCAACTACTTGACCAACTACTCGACCAATCACTCGACCAACTACTCGACCAACTACTCAACCAACTACTCTACCAACTACTCGACCAACCACTAGACCAACCAGTCAACCAACAATTCGTCTTACCAGTCGTCCAACCAGTCGATCAACTACTCGACTACCTACTCGACCACCTACTCGACCGACTACTCGACCAACTACTCGACCAACTACTCGACCCACTACTCGACCAACTACTCAACCAACTACTCGACCAATCACTCGAACAACTACTCGACCAACTAATCGACCAACTACTCGACCAATCACTCGACCAACTACTCGACCAATCACTCGACCAACTACTCGACCAACGACTCGACCAACTACTCGTCCAACTACCCGACCGACTACTCGACCAACTACTCGACCAATCGCTCGACCAACTACTCGACCAACTACTAGACCAACTACTCGACCAATAACTCGACCAACTACTCGACCAGCTACTCGACCAACTACTCGACTAACTACTCGACCGACCACTCGACCGACCACTCGACCAATCACTCGAACAACTACTCGACCAACTACTCGACCAACTACTCGACCAATCACTCGACCAACTACTCGACCAACTACTCGACCAACTACTCGACCATCTACTCGACCTACTACTCGACCAACTACTCGACCAACTACTCGACCAACTACTCGACCAACTACTCGACCAACAACTCGACCAACTACTCGACCGACCACTCGACCGACTACTCCACCAATCACTCGACCAACTACTCGACCAACAACTCGACCAACTACTCGACCAGCTACTCGACCAACTACTCGACCAATCACTCGCCCAACTACTCGACCAACTACTGGAGCAATCAATCGACCAAATACTCGACCAATCGCTCGACCAACTACTCGACCAATCACTCGACCAACTACTCGACCAACTACTCGACCAACTACTCGACCAACTACTCGACCAATCGCTCGACCAACTACTCGACCAATCACTCGACCAACTACTCGACCAACTACTCGACCAACTACTCGACCAACTACTTAACCAACTACTCGACCAATCACTCGACCAACTACTCGACCCACTACTCGACCAACTACTCAACCAACTACTCGACCAACTATTTGACCAACTACTCGACCAATCACTCGACCAACTACTCGACCAATCGCTCGACCAACTACTCGACCAACTACTCGACCAACTACTCGACCGTCCACTCGACCGACAACTTGACCAATCACTCGACCAACTACTCAACCAACTACTCGACCAACTACTCGACCAACCACTCGACCAACTAGTCAACCAACAATTCGTCTTACCAGTCGTCCAACCAGTCGATCAACTACTCGACTACCTACTCGACCAACTACTCGACCAACTACTCAACCAACTACTCTACCAACTACTCGACCAACCACTCGACCAACCAGTCAACCAACAATTCGTCTTACCAGTCGTCCAACCAGTCGATCAACTACTCGACCAATCACTCGACCAACTACTCGACCAATCGCTCGACCAACTACTCGACCAACTACTCGACCAACTACTCGACCAACTACTCGACCAACAACTCGACCAACTACTCGACCAGCTACTCGACCAACTACTCGACCAATCACTCGCCCAACTACTCGACCAACTACTGGAGCAATCAATCGACCAACTACTCGACCAACTACTCGACCAATCGCTCGACCAACTACTCGACCAATCACTCGACCAACTACTCGACCAACTACTCGACCAACTACTCGACCAACTACTCGACCAACTACTTGACCAACTACTCGACCAATCACTCGACCAACTACTCGACCCACTACTCGACCAACTACTCAACCAACTACTCGACCAACTATTTGACCAACTACTCGACCAATCACTCGACCAACTACTCGACCAATCGCTCGACCAACTACTCGACCAACTACTCGACCAACTACTCGAACAACTACTCGACCAACAACTCGACCAACTACTCGACCGTCCACTCGACCGATAACTTGACCAATCACTCGACCAACTACTCAACCAACTACTCGACCAACCACTCGACCAACCAGTCAACCAACAATTCGTCTTACCAGTCGTCCAACCAGTCGATCAACTACTCGACTACCTACTCGACCAACTACTCGACCGACTACTCGACCAACTACTCGACCAACTACTCGACCCACTACTCGACCAACTACTTAACCAACTACTTGACCAACTACTTGACCAACTACTCGACCAATCACTAGACCAACTACTCGACCAATCGCTCGACCAACTACACGACCAACTACTCGACCAACTACTCGACCAACTACTCGACCAACTACTCAACCAACTACTCGACCAACTACTCGACCAATCACACGACCAACTACTCGACCAACTACTCGACCAACTACTCGACCAACTACTCGACCAACTACTCGACCAACTACTTGACGAACTACTCGACCAACTACTCGACCAATCACTCGACCAACTACTCGACCAACTTCTCGACCAACTACTCGACCAACTACTCGTCCAACTACTCGACCAACTACTCGACCAGCTACTCGACCAACTACTCGACCAACTACTCGACCAATCGCTCGACCAATCACTCGACCAACTACTGGAGCAATCAATCGACCAACTACTCGACCAACTACTCGACCAACTACTCGACCAACTACTCGACCAACTACTCGACCGACCACTCGACCGACCACTCGACCAATCACTCGACCAACTCCTCGACCAACTACTCGACCAACTACTCGACCAACTACTTGACCAACTACTCGACCAACCACTCGACCAACTACTCGACCAACTACTCAACCAACTACTCTACCAACTACTCGACCAACCACTAGACCAACCAGTCAACCAACAATTCGTCTTACCAGTCGTCCAACCAGTCGATCAACTACTCGACTACCTACTCGACCACCTACTCGACCGACTACTCGACCAACTACTCGACCAACTACTCGACCCACTACTCGACCAACTACTCAACCAACTACTCGACCAATCACTCGAACAACTACTCGACCAACTAATCGACCAACTACTCGACCAATCACTCGACCAACTACTCGACCAATCACTCGACCAACTACTCGACCAACGACTCGACCAACTACTCGTCCAACTACTCGACCGACTACTCGACCAACTACTCGACCAATCGCTCGACCAACTACTCGACCAACTACTAGACCAACTAGTCGACCAATAACTCGACCAACTACTCGACCAACTACTGGAGCAATCACCCGACCAACTACTCGACCAGCTACTCGACCAACTACTCGACTAACTACTCGACCGACCACTCGACCGACCACTCGACCAATCACTCGAACAACTACTCGACCAACTACTCGACCAACTACTCGACGAATCACTCGACCAACTACTCGACCAACTACTCGACCAACTACTCGACCATCTACTCGACCTACTACTCGACCAACTACTCGACCAACTACTCGACCAACTACTCGACCAACTACTCGACCAACAACTCGACCAACTACTCGACCGACCACTCGACCGACTACTCCACCAATCACTCGACCAACTACTCGACCAACTACTCAATCAACTACTCGGCCAACTACTCGACCAATCACTCGACCAACTACTCGACCAACTACTCGACCAACTTTCGACCAACTACTCGACCAACTACTCGACCAACTACTCGACCAACTACTTGACCAACTACTCGACCAATCACTCGACTACCTACTCGACCAATCGATCGACCAACTACTCGACCAACTACTCGACCAACTACTCGACCAACTACTCGACCAACTACTCGACCAACAACTCGACCAACTACTCAACCAACTACTCGACCAACTACTCGACCAACTACTCGACCAACTACTCGACCAATCACTCGACCAACTACTCGACCAATTACTCGAACAACTACTTGACCAACTACTCAACAAACTACTCGACCAATCACTCGACCATTTACACGACCAACTTCTCGACCACATACTCGACCAACTACTCGTCCAACTACTCGACCAACTACTCGACCAGCTACTCGACCAACTACTCGACCAACTACTTGACCAACTACTCGACCAACTACTCGACCAACTACTCGACCAACTGCTCGACCAACTACTCGACCAACTACTCGACCAATCACTCTACCAACTACTCGACCAACTACTCGACCGACCACTCGACCGACTACTCCACCAATCACTCGACCAACTACTCGACCAACTACTCGACTAATTACTCAACCAACTACTCGACCAATCACTCGACCAACTACTCGACCAACTACTCGGCCAACTACTTGACCAAATACTCGCCCAACTACTCGACCAACTACTTGACCAACTACTCGACCAACTACTCGACCAATCACTCGACCAACTACTCGACCAACTTCTCGACCAACTACTCGACCAACTACTCGTCCAACTACTCGACCAACTACTCGACCAGCTACTCGACCAACTACTGGAGCAATCAATCGACCAACTACTCGACCAACTACTCGACCAATCGCTCGACCAACTACTCGACCAATCACTCGACCGACCAATCGACCAATCACTCGACTAACTCCTCGAACAACTACTCGACCAACTACTCGACTAATTACTCAACCAACTACTCGACCAATCACTCGACCAACTACTCGACCAACTACTCGACCAACTACTTGCCCAACTACTCGACCAACTACTCGACCAACTACTCGACCAACTACTCAACCAACTACTCTACCAACTACTCGACCAACCACTAGACCAACCAGTCAACCAACAATTCGTCTTACCAGTCGTCCAACCAGTCGATCAACTACTCGACTACCTACTCGACCACCTACTCGACCGACTACTCGACCAACTACTCGACCAACTACTCGACCCACTACTCGACCAACTACTCAACCAACTACTCGACCAACTACTCGACCAGCTACTCGACCAACTACTCGACCAACTACTCGACCAACTACTCGACCAATCACTCGACCAACTACTCGACCAACTACTGGAGCAATCAATCGACCAACTACTCGACCAATCGCTCGACCAACTACTCGACCAACTACTGGAGCAATCAATCGACCAACTACTCGACCAATCGCTCGACCAACTACTCGACCAATCACTCGACCAACTACTCGACCAACTACTCGACCAACTACTCGACCAACTACTCGACCAACTACTTGACCAACTACTCGACCAATCACTCGACCAACTACTCGACCCACTACTCGACCAACTACTCAACCAACTACTCGACCAACTATTTGACCAACTACTCGACCAATCACTCGACCAACTACTCGACCAATCGCTCGACCAACTACTCGACCAACTACTCGACCAACTACTCGACCAACTACTCGACCAACAACTCGACCAACTACTCGACCGTCCACTCGACCGACAACTTGACCAATCACTCGACCAACTACTCAACCAACTACTCGACCAACTACTCGACCAACCACTCGACCAACTAGTCAACCAACAATTCGTCTTACCAGTCGTCCAACCAGTCGATCAACTACTCGACTACCTACTCGACCAACTACTCGACCGACTACTCGACCAACTACTCGACCAACTACTCGACCCACTACTCGACCAACTACTTAACCAACTACTTGACCAACTACTTGACCAACTACTCGACCAATCACTCGACCAACTACTCGACCAATCGCTCGACCAACTACACGACCAACTACTCGACCAACTACTCGACCAACTACTCGACCAACTACTCAACCAACTACTCGACCAACTACTCGACCAATCACACGACCAACTACTCGACCAACAACTCGAAAAACTACTCGACCAACTACTCGACCAACTACTCGACTAATTACTCAACCAACTACTCGACCAATCACTCGACCAACTACTCGACCAACTACTCGACCAACTACTTGACCAACTACTCGACCAATCACTCGACCAACTACTCGACCAACTACTCAACCAACTACTCTACCAACTACTCGACCAACCACTAGACCAACCAGTCAACCAACAATTCGTCTTACCAGTCGTCCAACCAGTCGATCAACTACTCGACTACCTACTCGACCACCTACTCGACCGACTACTCGACCAACTACTCGACCAACTACTCGACCCACTACTCGACCAACTACTCAACCAACTACTCGACAAATCACTCGAACAACTACTCGACCAACTAATCGACCAACTACTCGACCAATCACTCGACCAACTACTCGACCAATCACACGACCAACTACTCGACCAACAACTCGGAAAACTACTCGACCAACTACTCGACCAACTACTCGACTAATTACTCAACCAACTACTCGACCAATCACTCGACCAACTACTCGACCAACTACTCGACCAACTACTTGACCAACTACTCGACCAATCACTCGACCAACTACTCGACCAACTACTCAACCAACTACTCTACCAACTACTCGACCAACCACTAGACCAACCAGTCAACCAACAATTCGTCTTACCAGTCGTCCAACCAGTCGATCAACTACTCGACTACCTACTCGACCACCTACTCGACCGACTACTCGACCAACTACTCGACCAACTACTCGACCCACTACTCGACCAACTACTCAACCAACTACTCGACCAATCACTCGAACAACTACTCGACCAACTAATCGACCAACTACTCGACCAATCACTCGACCAACTACTCGACCAATCACTCGACCAACTACTCGACCAACGACTCGACCAACTACTCGTCCAACTACCCGACCGACTACTCGACCAACTACTCGACCAATCGCTCGACCAACTACTCGACCAACTACTAGACCAACTACTCGACCAATAACTCGACCAACTACTCGACCAGCTACTCGACCAACTACTCGACTAACTACTCGACCGACCACTCGACCGACCACTCGACCAATCACTCGAACAACTACTCGACCAACTACTCGACCAACTACTCGACCAATCACTCGACCAACTACTCGACCAACTACTCGACCAACTACTCGACCATCTACTCGACCTACTACTCGACCAACTACTCGACCAACTACTCGACCAACTACTCGACCAACTACTCGACCAACAACTCGACCAACTACTCGACCGACCACTCGACCGACTACTCCACCAATCACTCGACCAACTACTCGACCAATCACTCTACCAACTACTCGACCAACTACTCGACCGACCACTCGACCGACTACTCCACCAATCACTCGACCAACTACTCGACCAACTACTCGACTAATTACTCAACCAACTACTCGACCAATCACTCGACCAACTACTCGACCAACTACTCGGCCAACTACTTGACCAAATACTCGCCCAACTACTCGACCAACTACTTGACCAACTACTCGACCAACTACTCGACCAACTGCTCGACCAACTACTCGACCAACTACTCGACCAATCACTCTACCAACTACTCGACCAACTACTCGACCGACCACTCGACCGACTACTCCACCAATCACTCGACCAACTACTCGACCAACTACTCGACTAATTACTCAACCAACTACTCGACCAATCACTCGACCAACTACTCGACCAACTACTCGGCCAACTACTTGACCAAATACTCGCCCAACTACTCGACCAACTACTTGACCAACTACTCGACCAACTACTCGACCAATCACTCGACCAACTACTCGACCAACTTCTCGACCAACTACTCGACCAACTACTCGTCCAACTACTCGACCAACTACTCGACCAGCTACTCGACCAACTACTGGAGCAATCAATCGACCAACTACTCGACCAACTACTCGACCAATCGCTCGACCAACTACTCGACCAATCACTCGACCGACCAATCGACCAATCACTCGACTAACTCCTCGAACAACTACTCGACCAACTACTCGACTAATTACTCAACCAACTACTCGACCAATCACTCGACCAACTACTCGACCAACTACTCGACCAACTACTTGCCCAACTACTCGACCAACTACTCGACCAACTACTCGACCAACTACTCAACCAACTACTCTACCAACTACTCGACCAACCACTAGACCAACCAGTCAACCAACAATTCGTCTTACCAGTCGTCCAACCAGTCGATCAACTACTCGACTACCTACTCGACCACCTACTCGACCGACTACTCGACCAACTACTCGACCAACTACTCGACCCACTACTCGACCAACTACTCAACCAACTACTCGACCAACTACTCGACCAGCTACTCGACCAACTACTCGACCAACTACTCGACCAATCGCTCGACCAATCACTCGACCAACTACTCGACCAACTACTGGAGCAATCAATCGACCAACTACTCGACCAATCGCTCGACCAACTACTCGACCAACTACTGGAGCAATCAATCGACCAACTACTCGACCAATCGCTCGACCAACTACTCGACCAATCACTCGACCAACTACTCGACCAACTACTCGACCAACTACTCGACCAACTACTCGACCAACTACTTGACCAACTACTCGACCAATCACTCGACCAACTACTCGACCCACTACTCGACCAACTACTCAACCAACTACTCGTCCAACTATTTGACCAACTACTCGACCAATCACTCGACCAACTACTCGACCAATCGCTCGACCAACTACTCGACCAACTACTCGACCAACTACTCGACCAACTACTCGACCAACAACTCGACCAACTACTCGACCGTCCACTCGACCGACAACTTGACCAATCACTCGACCAACTACTCAACCAACTACTCGACCAACTACTCGACCAACCACTCGACCAACTAGTCAACCAACAATTCGTCTTACCAGTCGTCCAACCAGTCGATCAACTACTCGACTACCTACTCGACCAACTACTCGACCGACTACTCGACCAACTACTCGACCAACTACTCGACCCACTACTCGACCAACTACTTAACCAACTACTTGACCAACTACTTGACCAACTACTCGACCAATCACTCGACCAACTACTCGACCAATCGCTCGACCAACTACACGACCAACTACTCGACCAACTACTCGACCAACTACTCGACCAACTACTCAACCAACTACTCGACCAACTACTCGACCAATCACACGACCAACTACTCGACCAACAACTCGAAAAACTACTCGACCAACTACTCGACCAACTACTCGACTAATTACTCAACCAACTACTCGACCAATCACTCGACCAACTACTCGACCAACTACTCGACCAACTACTTGACCAACTACTCGACCAATCACTCGACCAACTACTCGACCAACTACTCAACCAACTACTCTACCAACTACTCGACCAACCACTAGACCAACCAGTCAACCAACAATTCGTCTTACCAGTCGTCCAACCAGTCGATCAACTACTCGACTACCTACTCGACCACCTACTCGACCGACTACTCGACCAACTACTCGACCAACTACTCGACCCACTACTCGACCAACTACTCAACCAACTACTCGACCAATCACTCGAACAACTACTCGACCAACTAATCGACCAACTACTCGACCAATCACTCGACCAACTACTCGACCAATCACACGACCAACTACTCGACCAACAACTCGGAAAACTACTCGACCAACTACTCGACCAACTACTCGACTAATTACTCAACCAACTACTCGACCAATCACTCGACCAACTACTCGACCAACTACTCGACCAACTACTTGACCAACTACTCGACCAATCACTCGACCAACTACTCGACCAACTACTCAACCAACTACTCTACCAACTACTCGACCAACCACTAGACCAACCATTCAACCAACAATTCGTCTTACCAGTCGTCCAACCAGTCGATCAACTACTCGACTACCTACTCGACCACCTACTCGACCGACTACTCGACCAACTACTCGACCAACTACTCGACCCACTACTCGACCAACTACTCAACCAACTACTCGACCAATCACTCGAACAACTACTCGACCAACTAATCGACCAACTACTCGACCAATCACTCGACCAACTACTCGACCAATCACTCGACCAACTACTCGACCAACGACTCGACCAACTACTCGTCCAACTACCCGACCGACTACTCGACCAACTACTCGACCAATCGCTCGACCAACTACTCGACCAACTACTAGACCAACTACTCGACCAATAACTCGACCAACTACTCGACCAGCTACTCGACCAACTACTCGACTAACTACTCGACCGACCACTCGACCGACCACTCGACCAATCACTCGAACAACTACTCGACCAACTACTCGACCAACTACTCGACCAATCACTCGACCAACTACTCGACCAACTACTCGACCAACTACTCGACCATCTACTCGACCTACTACTCGACCAACTACTCGACCAACTACTCGACCAACTACTCGACCAACTACTCGACCAACAACTCGACCAACTACTCGACCGACCACTCGACCGACTACTCCACCAATCACTCGACCAACTACTCGACCAACAACTCGACCAACTACTCGACCAGCTACTCGACCAACTACTCGACCAATCACTCGCCCAACTACTCGACCAACTACTGGAGCAATCAATCGACCAAATACTCGACCAATCGCTCGACCAACTACTCGACCAATCACTCGACCAACTACTCGACCAACTACTCGACCAACTACTCGACCAACTACTCGACCAATCGCTCGACCAACTACTCGACCAATCACTCGACCAACTACTCGACCAACTACTCGACCAACTACTCGACCAACTACTTGACCAACTACTCGACCAATCACTCGACCAACTACTCGACCCACTACTCGACCAACTACTCAACCAACTACTCGACCAACTATTTGACCAACTACTCGACCAATCACTCGACCAACTACTCGACCAATCGCTCGACCAACTACTCGACCAACTACTCGACCAACTACTCGACCGTCCACTCGACCGACAACTTGACCAATCACTCGACCAACTACTCAACCAACTACTCGACCAACTACTCGACCAACCACTCGACCAACTAGTCAACCAACAATTCGTCTTACCAGTCGTCCAACCAGTCGATCAACTACTCGACTACCTACTCGACCAACTACTCGACCAACTACTCAACCAACTACTCTACCAAATACTCGACCAACCACTCGACCAACCAGTCAACCAACAATTCGTCTTACCAGTCGTCCAACCAGTCGATCAACTACTCGACCAATCACTCGACCAACTACTCGACCAATCGCTCGACCAACTACTCGACCAACTACTCGACCAACTACTCGACCAACTACTCGACCAACAACTCGACCAACTACTCGACCAGCTACTCGACCAACTACTCGACCAATCACTCGCCCAACTACTCGACCAACTACTGGAGCAATCAATCGACCAACTACTCGACCAACTACTCGACCAATCGCTCGACCAACTACTCGACCAATCACTCGACCAACTACTCGACCAACTACTCGACCAACTACTCGACCAACTACTCGACCAACTACTTGACCAACTACTCGACCAATCACTCGACCAACTACTCGACCCACTACTCGACCAACTACTCAACCAACTACTCGACCTACTATTTGACCAACTACTCGTTCAATCACTCGACCAACTACTCGACCAATCGCTCGACCAACTACTCGACCAACTACTCGACCAACTACTCGACCAACTACTCGACCAACAACTCGACCAACTACTCGACCGTCCACTCGACCGACAACTTGACCAATCACTCGACCAACTACTCAACCAACTACTCGACCAACCACTCGACCAACCAGTCAACCAACAATTCGTCTTACCAGTCGTCCAACCAGTCGATCAACTACTCGACTACCTACTCGACCAACTACTCGACCGACTACTCGACCAACTACTCGACCAACTACTCGACCCACTACTCGACCAACTACTTAACCAACTACTTGACCAACTACTTGACCAACTACTCGACCAATCACTAGACCAACTACTCGACCAATCGCTCGACCAACTACACGACCAACTACTCGACCAACTACTCGACCAACTACTCGACCAACTACTCAACCAACTACTCGACCAACTACTCGACCAATCACACGACCAACTACTCGACCAACTACTCGACCAACTACTCGACCAACTACTCGACCAACTACTCGACCAACTACTTGACGAACTACTCGACCAACTACTCGACCAATCACTCGACCAACTACTCGACCAACTTCTCGACCAACTACTCGACCAACTACTCGTCCAACTACTCGACCAACTACTCGACCAGCTACTCGACCAACTACTCGACCAACTACTCGACCAATCGCTCGACCAATCACTCGACCAACTACTGGAGCAATCAATCGACCAACTACTCGACCAACTACTCGACCAACTACTCGACCAACTACTCGACCAACTACTCGACCGACCACTCGACCGACCACTCGACCAATCACTCGACCAACTCCTCGACCAACTACTCGACCAACTACTCGACTAATTACTCAACCAACTACTCGACCAATCACTCGACCAACTACTCGACCAACTACTCGACCAACTACTTGACCAACTACTCGACCAACCACTCGACCAACTACTTGACCAACTACTCGACCAACTACTCGACCAATCACTCGACCAACTACTCGACCAACTTCTCGACCAACTACTCGACCAACTACTCGTCCAACTACTCGACCAACTACTCGACCAGCTACTCGACCAACTACTGGAGCAATCAATCGACCAACTACTCGACCAACTACTCGACCAATCGCTCGACCAACTACTCGACCAATCACTCGACCGACCAATCGACCAATCACTCGACTAACTCCTCGAACAACTACTCGACCAACTACTCGACTAATTACTCAACCAACTACTCGACCAATCACTCGACCAACTACTCGACCAACTACTCGACCAACTACTTGCCCAACTACTCGACCAACTACTCGACCAACTACTCGACCAACTACTCAACCAACTACTCTACCAACTACTCGACCAACCACTAGACCAACCAGTCAACCAACAATTCGTCTTACCAGTCGTCCAACCAGTCGATCAACTACTCGACTACCTACTCGACCACCTACTCGACCGACTACTCGACCAACTACTCGACCAACTACTCGACCCACTACTCGACCAACTACTCAACCAACTACTCGACCAACTACTCGACCAGCTACTCGACCAACTACTCGACCAACTACTCGACCAATCGCTCGACCAATCACTCGACCAACTACTCGACCAACTACTGGAGCAATCAATCGACCAACTACTCGACCAATCGCTCGACCAACTACTCGACCAATCACTCGACCAACTACTCGACCAACTACTCGACCAACTACTCGACCAACTACTCGACCAACTACTTGACCAATTACTCGACCAATCACTCGACCAACTACTCGACCCACTACTCGACCAACTACTCAACCAACTACTCGACCAACTATTTGACCAACTACTCGACCAATCACTCGACCAACTACTCGACCAATCGCTCGACCAACTACTCGACCAACTACTCGACCAACTACTCGACCAACTACTCGACCAACAACTCGACCAACTACTCGACCGTCCACTCGACCGACAACTTGACCAATCACTCGACCAACTACTCAACCAACTACTCGACCAACTACTCGACCAACCACTCGACCAACTAGTCAACCAACAATTCGTCTTACCAGTCGTCCAACCAGTCGATCAACTACTCGACTACCTACTCGACCAACTACTCGACCGACTACTCGACCAACTACTCGACCAACTACTCGACCCACTACTCGACCAACTACTTAACCAACTACTTGACCAACTACTTGACCAACTACTCGACCAATCACTCGACCAACTACTCGACCAATCGCTCGACCAACTACACGACCAACTACTCGACCAACTACTCGACCAACTACTCGACCAACTACTCAACTAACTACTCGACCAACTACTCGACCAATCACACGACCAACTACTCCACCAACAACTCGAAAAACTACTCGACCAACTACTCGACCAACTACTCGACTAATTACTCAACCAACTACTCGACCAATCACTCGACCAACTACTCGACCAACTACTCGACCAACTACTCGACCAACTACTCGACCAACTACTCAACCAACTACTCGACCAACTACTCGACCAATCACACGACCAACTACTCGACCAACTACTCGACCAACTACTCGACCAACTACTCGACCAACTACTCGACCAACTACTTGACGAACTACTCGACCAACTACTCGACCAATCACTCGACCAACTACTCGACCAACTTCTCGACCAACTACTCGACCAACTACTCGTCCAACTACTCGACCAACTACTCGACCAGCTACTCGACCAACTACTCGACCAACTACTCGACCAATCGCTCGACCAATCACTCGACCAACTACTGGAGCAATCAATCGACCAACTACTCGACCAACTACTCGACCAACTACTCGACCAACTACTCGACCAACTACTCGACCGACCACTCGACCGACCACTCGACCAATCACTCGACCAACTCCTCGACCAACTACTCGACCAACTACTCGACTAATTACTCAACCAACTACTCGACCAATCACTCGACCAACTACTCGACCAACTACTCGACCAACTACTTGACCAACTACTCGACCAACCACTCGACCAACTACTCGACCAACTACTCAACCAACTACTCTACCAACTACTCGACCAACCACTAGACCAACCAGTCAACCAACAATTCGTCTTACCAGTCGTCCAACCAGTCGATCAACTACTCGACTACCTACTCGACCACCTACTCGACCGACTACTCGACCAACTACTCGACCAACTACTCGACCCACTACTCGACCAACTACTCAACCAACTACTCGACCAATCACTCGAACAACTACTCGACCAACTAATCGACCAACTACTCGACCAATCACTCGACCAACTACTCGACCAATCACTCGACCAACTACTCGACCAACGACTCGACCAACTACTCGTCCAACTACTCGACCGACTACTCGACCAACTACTCGACCAATCGCTCGACCAACTACTCGACCAACTACTAGACCAACTACTCGACCAATAACTCGACCAACTACTCGACCAACTACTGGAGCAATCACCCGACCAACTACTCGACCAGCTACTTGACCAACTACTCGACTAACTACTCGACCGACCACTCGACCGACCACTCGACCAATCACTCGAACAACTACTCGACCAACTACTCGACCAACTACTCGACGAATCACTCGACCAACTACTCGACCAACTACTCGACCAACTACTCGACCATCTACTCGACCTACTACTCGACCAACTACTCGACCAACTACTCGACCAACTACTCGACCAACTACTCGACCAACAACTCGACCAACTACTCGACCGACCACTCGACCGACTACTCCACCAATCACTCGACCAACTACTCGACCAACTACTCAATCAACTACTCGGCCAACTACTCGACCAACTACTCGACCAACTTTCGACCAACTACTCGACCAACTACTCGACCAACTACTCGACCAACTACTTGACCAACTACTCGACCAATCACTCGACTACCTACTCGACCAATCGATCGACCAACTACTCGACCAACTACTCGACCAACTACTCGACCAACTACTCGACCAACTACTCGACCAACAACTCGACCAACTACTCAACCAACTACTCGACCAACTACTCGACCAACTACTCGACCAACTACTCGACCAATCACTCGACCAACTACTCGACCAATTACTCGAACAACTACTTGACCAACTACTCAACAAACTACTCGACCAATCACTCGACCATTTACACGACCAACTTCTCGACCACATACTCGACCAACTACTCGTCCAACTACTCGACCAACTACTCGACCAGCTACTCGACCAACTACTCGACCAACTACTTGACCAACTACTCGACCAACTACTCGACCAACTACTCGACCAACTGCTCGACCAACTACTCGACCAACTACTCGACCAATCACTCTACCAACTACTCGACCAACTACTCGACCGACCACTCGACCGACTACTCCACCAATCACTCGACCAACTACTCGACCAACTACTCGACTAATTACTCAACCAACTACTCGACCAATCACTCGACCAACTACTCGACCAACTACTCGGCCAACTACTTGACCAAATACTCGCCCAACTACTCGACCAACTACTTGACCAACTACTCGACCAACTACTCGACCAATCACTCGACCAACTACTCGACCAACTTCTCGACCAACTACTCGACCAACTACTCGTCCAACTACTCGACCAACTACTCGACCAGCTACTCGACCAACTACTGGAGCAATCAATCGACCAACTACTCGACCAACTACTCGACCAATCGCTCGACCAACTACTCGACCAATCACTCGACCGACCAATCGACCAATCACTCGACTAACTCCTCGAACAACTACTCGACCAACTACTCGACTAATTACTCAACCAACTACTCGACCAATCACTCGACCAACTACTCGACCAACTACTCGACCAACTACTTGCCCAACTACTCGACCAACTACTCGACCAACTACTCGACCAACTACTCAACCAACTACTCTACCAACTACTCGACCAACCACTAGACCAACCAGTCAACCAACAATTCGTCTTACCAGTCGTCCAACCAGTCGATCAACTACTCGACTACCTACTCGACCACCTACTCGACCGACTACTCGACCAACTACTCGACCAACTACTCGACCCACTACTCGACCAACTACTCAACCAACTACTCGACCAACTACTCGACCAGCTACTCGACCAACTACTCGACCAACTACTCGACCAATCGCTCGACCAATCACTCGACCAACTACTCGACCAACTACTGGAGCAATCAATCGACCAACTACTCGACCAATCGCTCGACCAATCACTCTACCAACTACTCGACCAACTACTCGACCGACCACTCGACCGACTACTCCACCAATCACTCGACCAACTACTCGACCAACTACTCGACTAATTACTCAACCAACTACTCGACCAATCACTCGACCAACTACTCGACCAACTACTCGGCCAACTACTTGACCAAATACTCGCCCAACTACTCGACCAACTACTTGACCAACTACTCGACCAACTACTCGACCAATCACTCGACCAACTACTCGACCAACTTCTCGACCAACTACTCGACCAACTACTCGTCCAACTACTCGACCAACTACTCGACCAGCTACTCGACCAACTACTGGAGCAATCAATCGACCAACTACTCGACCAACTACTCGACCAATCGCTCGACCAACTACTCGACCAATCACTCGACCGACCAATCGACCAATCACTCGACTAACTCCTCGAACAACTACTCGACCAACTACTCGACTAATTACTCAACCAACTACTCGACCAATCACTCGACCAACTACTCGACCAACTACTCGACCAACTACTTGCCCAACTACTCGACCAACTACTCGACCAACTACTCGACCAACTACTCAACCAACTACTCTACCAACTACTCGACCAACCACTAGACCAACCAGTCAACCAACAATTCGTCTTACCAGTCGTCCAACCAGTCGATCAACTACTCGACTACCTACTCGACCACCTACTCGACCGACTACTCGACCAACTACTCGACCAACTACTCGACCCACTACTCGACCAACTACTCAACCAACTACTCGACCAACTACTCGACCAGCTACTCGACCAACTACTCGACCAACTACTCGACCAATCGCTCGACCAATCACTCGACCAACTACTCGACCAACTACTGGAGCAATCAATCGACCAACTACTCGACCAATCGCTCGACCAACTTCTCGACCAATCACTCGACCAACTACTCGACCAACTACTCGACCAACTACTCGACCAACTACTCGACCAACTACTTGACCAACTACTCGACCAATCACTCGACCAACTACTCGACCCACTACTCGACCAACTACTCAACCAACTACTCGACCAACTATTTGACCAACTACTCGACCAATCACTCGACCAGATACTCGACCAATCGCTCGACCAACTACTCGACCAACTACTCGACCAACTACTCGACCAACTACTCGACCAACAACTCGACCAACTACTCAATCAACTACTCGACCAACTACTCGACCAATCACTCGACCAACTACTCGACCAACTACTCGACCAACTTTCGACCAACTACTCGACCAACTACTCGACCAACTACTCGACCAACTACTTGACCAACTACTCGACCAATCACTCGACTACCTACTCGACCAATCGCTCGACCAACTACTCGACCAACTACTCGACCAACTACTCGACCAACTACTCGACCAACTACTCGACCAACAACTCGACCAACTACTCGACCAACTACTCGACCAACCACTCGACCAACTAGTCAACCAACAATTCGTCTTACCAGTCGTCCAACCAGTCGATCAACTACTCGACTACCTACTCGACCAACTACTCGACCGACTACTCGACCAACTACTCGACCAACTACTCGACCCACTACTCGACCAACTACTTAACCAACTACTTGACCAACTACTTGACCAACTACTCGACCAATCACTCGACCAACTACTCGACCAATCGCTCGACCAACTACACGACCAACTACTCGACCAACTACTCGACCAACTACTCGACCAACTACTCGACCAATCACACGACCAACTACTCGACCAACAACTCGAACAACTACTCGACCAACTACTCGAGCAACTACTCGACTAATTACTCAACCAACTACTCGACTAACTCCTTGACCAACTACTCGACCAACTACTCGACCAACTACTCGACCAACTACTCCACCAATCACTCGACCAACTACTCGACCAATCACTCGACCAACTACTCGACCAATCACTCGACCAACTACTCGACCAACTACTCGACCAACTACTTGACCAACTACTCGACCAACTACTCGACCAACTACCCGACCAACTACTCGACCAACTACTCGACCAATCACTCGACCAACTACTCGACCAACTTCTCAACCAACTACTCGTCCAACTACTCGACCAACTACTCGACCAGCTACTCGACCAACTACTCGACCAACTACTCGACCAATCGCTCGACCAACTACTCGACCAACTACTCGACCAATCACTCGACCAACTACTGGAGCAATCACTCGACCAACTATTCGACCAACTACTCGACCAACTACTCGACCAACTACTCGACCAACTACTCGACCGACCACTCGACCGACCACTCGACCAATCACTCGACCAACTACTCGACAAACTACTCGACCAACTACTGGACCGACCACTCGACCGAATACTAGACCAACTACTCGACCAACTACTCAACCGACTACTCGACCAACTACTCGACCAATCACTCGACCAACTACTCGACAAACTACTCGACCAACTACTCGACCAACTACTCGACCAACTACTCGACCAACTACTCGACCAATCGCTCGACCAACTACTCGACCAACTACTGGAGCAATCACTCGACCAACTACTCTACCAACTACTCGACCAACTACTCGACCAACTACTCGACCAACTACTCGACCGACCACTCGACCGACCACTCGACCAATCACTCGACTAACTACTCGACCAACTACTCGACCAACTACTCGACCAACTACTCGACCAACTACTCGACCAACTATTCGACCAACTACTCGAGCAACTACTCAACCATCTAGTCGACCAACTACTAGACCAACTACTCGACAAACTACTCGGCCATCTACTCGACCAACTACTCAACCAATTACTCGACCAACTACTCGACCGACCACTCGACCGAATACTCGACCAATCACTCGACCAACTACTCGACCAACTACTCGACCAACTACTCGACCAACTACTCGACCAACTAGTCGACCATTCGCTCGACCAACTACTCGACCAACTCCTCGACCAACTACTCGACAAACTACTCGACACACTACTCGACCAACTACTCGACCAACTACTCGGCCGACCACTCGACCGACTTCTCCACCAATCACTCGACCAACTACTCAACCAACTACTCGACCAACTACTCGACCAATCACTCGACCAACTACTCGACCAACTACTCGACCAACTACTCGACCAAATACTCGACCAACTACTCGACCAACTACTCGACCGACCACTCGACTGACTACTCGACCAATCACTCGACCAACTACTCGACCAACTACTCGACCAACTACTCGACCAACTACTTGACCAACTACTTGACCAACTACTCGACCAACTACTCGACCAACTACTCGACCAACTACTCGACCAATCACTCGACCAACTACTCGCCAACTACTCGACCACCAACTCGACCAACTACTTGACCAACTACTCGACCAACTACTCCACCAATTACTCGACCAACTACTCGACCAACTACTCGACCAACTACTCGACCAATCACTCGACCGACTACTCGACCAACTACTCGACCAACTACTCGACCAACTACTCGACCAATCACTCGACCAACTACTCGACCAATCACTCGACCAACTACTCGACCAATCACTCGACCAACTACTCGACCAACTACTCGACCAACTACTCGACCAACTACTCGACCAACTACTCGACCAACTACTCGACCAATCAATCGACCAACTACCCGACCAACTACTCGACCGACCACTCGACCGACCACTCGACCAATCACTCGACCAACTACTCGACCAACTACTCGACCAACTACTCGACCTACTACTCGACCAACTACTCGACCAATCGCTCGACCAACTACTCGACCAACTACTCGACCAATCACTCGACCAACTACTCGACCAACTACTGGAGCAATCACTCGACCAACTAGTCGACCATTCGCTCGACCAACTACTCGACCAACTCCTCGACCAACTACTCGACCAACTACTCGACAAACTACTCGACCAACTACTCGACCAACTACTCGACCAATCACTCGACCAACTACTCGACCAACTACTCGATCAACTACTCGACCAACTACTTGACCAACTACTTGACCAACTACTCGACCAACTACTCGACCAACTACTCGACCAACTACTCGACCAATCACTCGACCAACTACTCGCCAACTACTCGACCACCTACTCGACCAACTACTTGACCAACTACTCGACCAACTACTCCACCAATTACTCGACCAACTACTCGACCAACTACTCGACCAACTACTCGACCAATCACTCGACCGACTACTCGACCAACTACTCGACCAACTACTCGACCAACTACTCGACCAACTACTCGACCAACTACTCGACCAACTACTTCACTAACTACTCGACCAACTACTCGACCAACTACTCGACCAATCACTCGACCAACTACTCGACCAATCACTCGACCAACTACTCGACCAATCACTCGACCAACTACTCGACCAACTACTCGACCAACTACTCGACCAACTACTCGACCAACTACTCGACCAACTACTCGACCAACTACTTGACCAACTACTCGACCAACTACTCGACCAATCAATCGACCAACTACCCGACCAACTACTCGACCGACCACTCGACCGACCACTCGACCAATCACTCGACCAACTACTCGACCAACCACTCGACCAACTACTCGACCTACTACTCGACCAACTACTCGACCAATCGCTCGACCAACTACTCGACCAACTACTCGACCAATCACTCGACCAACTACTCGACCAACTACTGGAGCAATCACTCGACCAACTACTCGACCAACTACTCGACCAACTATTTGACCGACAACTCGACCGACCAGTCGACCAATCACTCGACCAATCACTCGACCAACTATTCGACCAACTACTCGACCAACTACTCGACCAACTACTCGACCAACTACTCGACCAACTACTCGACCAACTACTCGACCAACTACTCGACCAACTACTCAACCAACTACTCGACCAACTACTCGACCAATCACTCCACCAACTACTCGACCAACTACTCTACCAACTACTCAACCGACTACTCGACCAACTATTCGACCAATCACTCGACCAACTACTCGACAAACTGCTCGACCAACTACTCCAGCAACTACTCGACCAACTACTCGAGCAACTACTCGACCAACTACTCGACCAATCACTCGACCAACTACTCGACAAACTACTCGACCAACTACTCGACAAACTACTCGACCAACTACTGGACCGACCACTCGACCGAATACTAGACCAACTACTCGACCAACTACTCAACCGACTACTCGACCAACTACTCGACCAATTACTCGACCAACTACTCGACAAACTACTCGACCAACTACTCGACCAACTACTCGACCAACTACTCGACCAATCGCTCGACCAAATACTCGACCAACTACTGGAGCAATCACTCGACCAACTACTCGACCAACTACTCGACCAACTACTCGACCAACTACTCGACCAACTACTCGACCAACTACTCGACCGACCACTCGACCGACCACTCGACCAATCACTCGACTAACTACTCGACCAACTACTCGACCAACTACTCGACCAACTACTCGACCAACTACTCGACCAACTATTCGACCAACTACTCGACCAACTACTTGACCAACTACTCGACCAACTACTCGACCAACTACTCGACCAACTACTCCACCAATCACTCGACCAACTACTCGACCAATCACTCGACCAACTACTCGTCCAATCACTCGACCGACTACTCGACCAACTGCTCGACCAACTACTCGACCAACTACTCGACCAACTACTCGACCAACTACTCGACCAACTACTTGACCAACTACTCGACCAACTACTCGACCAATCACTCGACCAACTACTCGACCAACTTCTCGACCAACTACTCGACCAACTACTCGTCCAACTACTCGACCATCTACTCGACCAACTACTCGACCAACTACTCGACCAACTACTCGACCGACCACTCGACCGAATACTCGACCAATCACTCGACCAACTACTCGACCAACTACTCGACCAACTACTCAACCAACTACTCGACCAATTACTCGACCAACTACTCGACCAACTACTTGACCAACTACTCGACCAACTACTCGACCAACTACTCGATCAACTACTCGACCAACTTCTTGACCAACTACTTGACCAACTACTCGACCAACTACTCGACCAACTACTCGACCAACTACTCGACCAATCACTCGACCAACTACTCGCCAACTACTCGACCACCTACTCGACCAACTACTTGACCAACTACTCGACCAACTACTCCACCAATTACTCGACCAACTACTCGACCAACTACTCGACCAACTACTCGACCAATCACTCGACCGACTACTCGACCAACTACTCGACCAACTACTCGACCAACTACTCGACCAACTACTCGACCAACTACTCGACCAACTACTTCACTAACTACTCGACCAACTACTCGACCAACTACTCGACCAATCACTCGACCAACTACTCGACCAATCACTCGACCAACTACTCGACCAATCACTCGACCAACTACTCGACCAACTACTCGACCAACTACTCGACCAACTACTCGACCAACTACTCGACCAACTACTCGACCAACTACTTGACCAACTACTCGACCACCTACTCGACCAATCAATCGACCAACTACCCGACCAACTACTCGACCGACCACTCGACCGACCACTCGACCAATCACTCGACCAACTACTCGACCAACCACTCGACCAACTACTCGACCTACTACTCGACCAACTACTCGACCAATCGCTCGACCAACTACTCGACCAACTACTCGACCAATCACTCGACCAACTACTCGACCAACTACTGGAGCAATCACTCGACCAACTACTCGACCAACTACTCGACCAACTATTTGACCGACAACTCGACCGACCAGTCGACCAATCACTCGACCAATCACTCGACCAACTATTCGACCAACTACTCGACCAACTACTCGACCAACTACTCGACCAACTACTCGACCAACTACTCGACCAACTACTCGACCAACAACTCGACCAACTACTCCACCAATCACTCGACCAACTACTCGACCAATCACTCGACCAACTACTCGACCAATCACTCGACCAACTACTCGACCAACTACTCGACCAACTACTCGACCAACTACTCGACCAACTACTCGACCAACTACTCGACCAACTACTCGTCCAACTACTCGACCAACTACTCGACCAGCTACTCGACCAACTACTCGACCAACTACTCGACCAATCGCTCGACCAACTACTCGACCAATCACTCGACCAACTACTGGAGCAATCACTCGACCAACTACTCGACCAACTACTCGACCAACTACTCGACCAAGTACTCGACCAACTACTCGACCAACTACTCGACCGACCACTCGACCGACCACTCGACCAATCACTCGACTAATAACTCAACCAACTACGCGACCAATCGCTTGACAATCTACTCGACCAATTACTCGACCAATCACTAGACCAACTACTCGACCAACTACTCGACCGACCACTCGACCGACCACTCGACCAACCACTCGACCAACTACTCAACCATCTAGTCGACCAACTACTAGACCAACTACTTGACCAACTACTCGACCAACTACTCGACAAACTACTCGACCAACTACTGGACCGACCACTCGACCGAATACTAGACCAACTACTCGACCAACTACTCAACCGACTACTCGACCAACTACTCGACCAATCACTCGACCAACTACTCGACAAACTACTCGACCAACTACTCGACCAACTACTCGACCAATCGCTCGAACAACTACTCGACCAACTACTGGAGCAATCACTCGACCAACTACTCGACCAACTACTCGACCAACTACTCGACCAACTACTCGACCAACTACTCGACCGACCACTCGAATGACCACTCGACCAATCACTCGACTAACTACTCGACCAACTACTCGACCAACTACTCGACCAACTACTCGACCAAATACTCAACCAACTATTCGACCAACTACTCGACCAACTACTTGACCAACTACTCGACCAACTACTCGACCAACAACTCGACCAACTACTCCACCAATCACTCGACCAACTACTCGACCAATCACTCGACCAACTACTCGACCAATCACTCGACCAACTACTCGACCAACTACTCGACCAACTACTCGACCAACTACTCGACCAACTACTCGACCAACTACTCGACCAACTACTCGACCAACTACTTGACCAACTACTCGACCAACTACTCGACCAATCACTCGACCAACTACTCGACCAACTTCTCGACCAACTAATCGACCAACTACTCGTCCAACTACTCGACCAACTACTCGACCAACTACTCGACCAACTACTTGAACAACTACTCGACCGACCACTCGACCGAATACTCGACCAATCACTCGACCAACTACTCGACCAACTACTCGACCAACTACTAAACCAACTACTCGACCAACTACTCGACCAACTACTCGACCAACTACTCGAACATTCGCTCGACCAACTACTCGACCAACTACTGGAGCAATCACTTGACCAACTACTCGACCAGCTACTCGACCAACTACTCGACAAACGACTCGACCGACCACTCGACCGACCACTCGACCAATCACTCGAACAACTACTCGACCAACTACTCGACCAACTACTCGACCATCTACTCGACCAACTACTCGACCAACTACTCGACCAACTACTCGACCGACCACTCGACCGAATACTCGACCAATCACTCGACCAACTACTCGACCAACTACTCGACAAACTACTCAACCAACTACTCGACCAACTACTCGACCAACTACTTGAACAACTACTCGACCGACCACTCGACCGAATACTCGACCAATCACTCGACCAACTACTCGACCAACTACTCGACCAACTACTAAACCAACTACTCGACCAACTACTCGACCAACTACTCGACCAACTACTCGAACATTCGCTCGACCAACTACTCGACCAACTACTGGAGCAATCACTTGACCAACTACTCGACCGACCACTCGACCGACCACTCGACCAATCACTCGAACAACTACTCGACCAACTACTCGACGAACTACTCGACCAATCACTCGACAGACTACTCGACCAACTACACGACCAACTACTCGACCATCTACTCGACCAACTACTCGACCAACTACTCGACCAACTACTCGACCGACCACTCGACCGAATACTCGACCAATCACTCGACCAACTACTCGAGCAACTACTCGACCAATTACTCAACCAACTACTCGACCAACTACTCAACCAACTACTCGACCAATTACTCGACCAATCGCTCGACCAACTACTCGACGAACTACTCGACCAATCACTCGACCAACTACTCGACCAACTACTGGAGCAATCACTCGACCAACTACTCGACCAACTACTCGACAAACTACTCAACGAACTATTCGACCAACTACTCGACCAATCGCTCGACCAACTACTCGACCAACTACTCGAACAATCACTCGACCAACTACTCGACCAACTACTGGAGCAATCACTCGACCAACTACTCGACCAACTACTCGACCGACCACTCGACCGACCACTCGACCAATCACTCGAACAACTACTCGACCAACTACTCGACCAACTACTCGACCAATCACTCGACCAACTACTCGACCAATCACTCGACCAACTACTCGACCAACTACTCGACCAACTACTCGACCAATCACTCGAACAACTACTCGACCAACTACTCGACCAACTACTCGACCATCTACTCGACCAACTACTCGACCAACTACTCGACCAACAACTCGACCGACCACTCGACCGAATACTCAACCAATCACTCGACCACCTACTCGACCAACTACTCGACCAACTACTCAACCAACTACTCGACCAACTACTCAACCAACAACTCGACCAACTACTCGACCAATTGCTCGACCAACTACTCGACCAACTACTCGACCAATCACTCGACCAACTACTCGACCAACTACTGGAGCAATCACTCGACCAACTACTCGACCAACTACTCGACCAACTACTCGACCAACTACTCGACCAACTACTCGACCAACTACTCGACCGACCACTCGACCGACTACTCCACCAATCACTCGACCAACTACTCGACCAACTACTCTACCAACTACTTGACCAACTACTCGACCAACTACTCGACCAACTACTCGGCCATCTACTCGACCAACTACTCAACCAACAGCTCGACCAACTACTCGACCGACCACTCGACCGAATAATCGACCAATCACTCGACCAACTACTCGACCAACTACTCGACCAACTACTCGACCAACTACTCGACCAACTACTCGAACAACTACTCGACCAACTACTCGACCATTCGCTCGACCAACTACTCGACCAACTACTCGACCATTCGCTCGACCAACTACTCGACCAATCACTCGACCAACTACTCGACCAACTACTCGACCAACTACTCGACCAACTACTCGACCAACTACTCGACCAACTACCCGACCAACTACTCGACCAACTACTCGACCAATCACTCGACCAACTACTCGACCAACTTCTCGACCAATTACTCGACCAACTACTCGTCCAACTACTCGACCAACTACTCGACCAGCTACTCGACCAACTACTCGACCAACTACTCGACCAATCGCTCGACCAACTACTCGACCAACTACTCGACCAATCACTCGACCAACTACTGGAGCAATCACTCGACCAACTACTCGACCAACTACTCGACCAACTACTCGACCAACTACTCGACCAACTACTCGACCAACTACTCGACCAACTACTCGACCGACCACTCGACCGACTACTCGACCAACTACTTGACCAACTACTCGACCAACTACTCGACCAACTACTCGACCAACTACTCCACCAATCACTCGACCAACTGCTCGACCAACTACTCGACCAACTACTCGACCAACTACTCGACCAACTACTCGACCAACTACTTGACCAACTACTCGACCAACTACTCGACCAATCACTCGACCAACTACTCGACCAACTTCTCGACCAAATACTCGACCAACTACTCGTACAACTACTCGACCAATCTCTCGATCAAATACTCGACCAACTACTGGAGCAATCACTAGATCAACTACTCGACCAGCTACTCGACCAACTACTCGACAAACGACTCGACCGACCACTCGACCGACCACTCGACCAATCACTCGAACAACTACTCGACCAACTACTCGACCAACTACTCGACCATCTACTCGACCAACTACTCGACCAACTACTCGACCAACTACTCGACCGACCACTCGACCGAATACTCGACCAATCACTCGACCAACTACTCGACGAACTACTCGACCATCTACTCGACCAACTACTCGACCAACTACTCGACCAACTACTCGACCGACCACTCGACCGAATACTCGACCAATCACTCGACCAACTACTCGACGAACTACTCGACCAACTACTCAACCAACTACTCGACCAACTACTCGACCAACTACTCGACCAACTACTTGAACAACTACTCGACCGACCACTCGACCGAATACTCGACCAATCACTCGACCAACTACTCGACCAACTACTCGACCAACTACTAAACCAACTACTCGACCAACTACTCGACCAACTACTCGACCAACTACTCGAACATTCGCTCGACCAACTACTCGACCAACTACTGGAGCAATCACTTGACCAACTACTCGACCGACCACTCGACCGACCACTCGACCAATCACTCGAACAACTACTCGACCAACTACTCGACGAACTACTCGACCAATCACTCGACCAACTACTCGACCAACTACACGACCAACTACTCGACCATCTACTCGACCAACTACTCGACCAACTACTCGACCAACTACTCGACCGACCACTCGACCGAATACTCGACCAATCACTCGACCAACTACTCGAGCAACTACTCGACCAATTACTCAACCAACTACTCGACCAACTACTCAACCAACTACTCGACCAACTACTCGACCAATCGCTCGACCAACTACTCGACGAACTACTCGACCAATCACTCGACCAACTACTCGACCAACTACTGGAGCAATCACTCGACCAACTACTCGACCAACTACTCGACAAACTACTCAACCAACTATTCGACCAACTACTCGACCAATCGCTCGACCAACTACTCGACCAACTACTCGAACAATCACTCGACCAACTACTCGACCAACTACTGGAGCAATCACTCGACCAACTACTCGACCAACTACTCGACCGACCACTCGACCGACCACTCGACCAATCACTCGAACAACTACTCGACCAACTACTCGACCAACTACTCGACCAATCACTCGACCAACTACTCGACCAATCACTCGACCAACTACTCGACCAACTACTCGACCAACTACTCGACCAATCACTCGAACAACTACTCGACCAACTACTCGACCAACTACTCGACCATCTACTCGACCAACTACTCGACCAACTACTCGACCAACTACTCGACCGACCACTCGACCGAATACTCGACCAATCACTCGACCAACTACTCGACCAACTACTCGACCAACTACTCAACCAACTACTCGACCAACTACTCAACCAACAACTCGACCAACTACTCGACCAATTGCTCGACCAACTACTCGACCAACTACTCGACCAATCACTCGACCAACTACTCGACCAACTACTGGAGCAATCACTCGACCAACTACTCGACCAACTACTCGACCAACTACTCGACCAACTACTCGACCAACTACTCGACCAACTACTCGACCGACCACTCGACCGACTACTCCACCAATCACTCGACCAACTACTCGACCAACTACTCTACCAACTACTTGACCAACTACTCGACCAACTACTCGACCAACTACTCGGCCATCTACTAGACCAACTACTCAACCAACAGCTCGACCAACTACTCGACCGACCACTCGACCGAATAATCGACCAATCACTCGACCAACTACTCGACCAACTACTTGACCAACTACTCAACCAACTACTCGACCAACTACTCGACCAACTACTCGACCAACTACTCGAACAACTACTCGACCAACTACTCGACCATTCGCTCGACCAACTACTCGACCAACTACTCGACCATTCGCTCGACCAACTACTCGACCAATCACTCGACCAACTACTCGACCAACTACTCGACCAACTACTCGACCAACTACTCGACCAACTACTCGACCAACTACTCGACCAACTACTCGACCAACTACCCGACCAACTACTCGACCAACTACTCGACCAATCACTCGACCAACTACTCGACCAACTTCTCGACCAATTACTCGACCAACTACTCGTCCAACTACTCGACCAACTACTCGACCAACTACTCGACCAACTACTCGACCAACTACTCGACCGACCACTCGAATGACCACTCGACCAATCACTCGACTAACTACTCGACCAACTACTCGACCAACTACTCGACCAACTACTCGACCAAATACTCAACCAACTATTCGACCAACTACTCGACCAACTACTCGACCAACTACTCGGCCATCTACTAGACCAACTACTCAACCAACAGCTCGACCAACTACTCGACCGACCACTCGACCAAATAATCGACCAATCACTCGACCAACTACTCGACCAACTACTTGACCAACTACTCAACCAACTACTCGACCAACTACTCGACCAACTACTCGACCAACTACTCGACCATTCGCTCGACCAACTACTCGACCAATCACTCGACCAACTACTCGACCAACTACTCGACCAACTACTCGACCAACTACTCGACCAACTACTCGACCAACTACCCGACCAACTACTCGACCAACTACTCGACCAATCACTCGACCAACTACTCGACCAACTTCTCGACCAATTACTCGACCAACTACTCGTCCAACTACTCGACCAACTACTCGACCAACTACTCGACCAACTACTCGACCAACTACTCGACCGACCACTCGAATGACCACTCGACCAATCACTCGACTAACTACTCGACCAACTACTCGACCAACTACTCGACCAACTACTCGACCAAATACTCAACCAACTATTCGACCAACTACTCGACCAACTACTTGACCAACTACTCGACCAACTACTCGACCAACAACTCGACCAACTACTCCACCAATCACTCGACCAACTACTCGACCAATCACTCGACCAACTACTCGACCAATCACTCGACCAACTGCTCGACCAACTACTCGACCAACTACTCGACCAACTACTCGACCAACTACTCGACCAACTACTCGACCAACTACTCGTCCAACTACTCGACCAACTACTCGACCAGCTACTCGACCAACTACTCGACCAACTACTCGACCAATCGCTCGACCAACTACTCGACCAATCACTCGACCAACTACTGGAGCAATCACTCGACCAACTACTCGACCAACTACTCGACCAACTACTCGACCAAGTACTCGACCAACTACTCGACCAACTACTCGACCGACCACTCGACCGACCACTCGACCAATCACTCGACTAATAACTCAACCAACTACGCGACCAATCGCTTGACAATCTACTCGACCAATTACTCGACCAATCACTAGACCAACTACTCGACCAACTACTCGACCGACCACTCGACCGACCACTCGACCAACCACTCGACCAACTACTCAACCATCTAGTCGACCAACTACTAGACCAACTACTTGACCAACTACTCGACCAACTACTCGACAAACTACTCGACCAACTACTGGACCGACCACTCGACCGAATACTAGACCAACTACTCGACCAACTACTCAACCGACTACTCGACCAACTACTCGACCAATCACTCGACCAACTACTCGACAAACTACTCGACCAACTACTCGACCAACTACTCGACCAATCGCTCGAACAACTACTCGACCAACTACTGGAGCAATCACTCGACCAACTACTCGACCAACTACTCGACCAACTACTCGTCCAACTACTCGACCAACTACTCGACCAGCTACTCGACCAACTACTCGACCAACTACTCGACCAATCGCTCGACCAACTACTCGACCAATCACTCGACCAACTACTGGAGCAATCACTCGACCAACTACTCGACCAACTACTCGACCAACTACTCGACCAAGTACTCGACCAACTACTCGACCAACTACTCGACCGACCACTCGACCGACCACTCGACCAATCACTCGACTAATAACTCAACCAACTACGCGACCAATCGCTTGACAATCTACTCGACCAATTACTCGACCAATCACTAGACCAACTACTCGACCAACTACTCGACCGACCACTCGACCGACCACTCGACCAACCACTCGACCAACTACTCAACCATCTAGTCGACCAACTACTAGACCAACTACTTGACCAACTACTCGACCAACTACTCGACAAACTACTCGACCAACTACTGGACCGACCACTCGACCGAATACTAGACCAACTACTCGACCAACTACTCAACCGACTACTCGACCAACTACTCGACCAATCACTCGACCAACTACTCGACAAACTACTCGACCAACTACTCGACCAACTACTCGACCAATCGCTCGAACAACTACTCGACCAACTACTGGAGCAATCACTCGACCAACTACTCGACCAACTACTCGACCAACTACTCGACCAACTACTCGACCAACTACTCGACCGACCACTCGAATGACCACTCGACCAATCACTCGACTAACTACTCGACCAACTACTCGACCAACTACTCGACCAACTACTCGACCAAATACTCAACCAACTATTCGACCAACTACTCGACCAACTACTTGACCAACTACTCGACCAACTACTCGACCAACAACTCGACCAACTACTCCACCAATCACTCGACCAACTACTCGACCAATCACTCGACCAACTACTCGACCAATCACTCGACCAACTACTCGACCAACTACTCGACCAACTACTCGACCAACTACTCGACCAACTACTCGACCAACTACTCGACCAACTACTCGACCAACTACTTGACCAACTACTCGACCAACTACTCGACCAATCACTCGACCAACTACTCGACCAACTTCTCGACCAACTAATCGACCAACTACTCGTCCAACTACTCGACCAACTACTCGACCAACTACTCGACCAACTACTTGAACAACTACTCGACCGACCACTCGACCGAATACTCGACCAATCACTCGACCAACTACTCGACCAACTACTCGACCAACTACTAAACCAACTACTCGACCAACTACTCGACCAACTACTCGACCAACTACTCGAACATTCGCTCGACCAACTACTCGACCAACTACTGGAGCAATCACTTGACCAACTACTCGACCAGCTACTCGACCAACTACTCGACAAACGACTCGACCGACCACTCGACCGACCACTCGACCAATCACTCGAACAACTACTCGACCAACTACTCGACCAACTACTCGACCATCTACTCGACCAACTACTCGACCAACTACTCGACCAACTACTCGACCGACCACTCGACCGAATACTCGACCAATCACTCGACCAACTACTCGACCAACTACTCGACAAACTACTCAACCAACTACTCGACCAACTACTCGACCAACTACTTGAACAACTACTCGACCGACCACTCGACCGAATACTCGACCAATCACTCGACCAACTACTCGACCAACTACTCGACCAACTACTAAACCAACTACTCGACCAACTACTCGACCAACTACTCGACCAACTACTCGAACATTCGCTCGACCAACTACTCGACCAACTACTGGAGCAATCACTTGACCAACTACTCGACCGACCACTCGACCGACCACTCGACCAATCACTCGAACAACTACTCGACCAACTACTCGACGAACTACTCGACCAATCACTCGACAGACTACTCGACCAACTACACGACCAACTACTCGACCATCTACTCGACCAACTACTCGACCAACTACTCGACCAACTACTCGACCGACCACTCGACCGAATACTCGACCAATCACTCGACCAACTACTCGAGCAACTACTCGACCAATTACTCAACCAACTACTCGACCAACTACTCAACCAACTACTCGACCAACTACTCGACCAATCGCTCGACCAACTACTCGACGAACTACTCGACCAATCACTCGACCAACTACTCGACCAACTACTGGAGCAATCACTCGACCAACTACTCGACAAACTACTCAACGAACTATTCGACCAACTACTCGACCAATCGCTCGACCAACTACTCGACCAACTACTCGAACAATCACTCGACCAACTACTCGACCAACTACTGGAGCAATCACTCGACCAACTACTCGACCAACTACTCGACCGACCACTCGACCGACCACTCGACCAATCACTCGAACAACTACTCGACCAACTACTCGACCAACTACTCGACCAATCACTCGACCAACTACTCGACCAATCACTCGACCAACTACTCGACCAACTACTCGACCAACTACTCGACCAATCACTCGAACAACTACTCGACCAACTACTCGACCAACTACTCGACCATCTACTCGACCAACTACTCGACCAACTACTCGACCAACAACTCGACCGACCACTCGACCGAATACTCGACCAATCACTCGACCAACTACTCGACCAACTACTCGACCAACTACTCAACCAACTACTCGACCAACTACTCAACCAACAACTCGACCAACTACTCGACCAATTGCTCGACCAACTACTCGACCAACTACTCGACCAATCACTCGACCAACTACTCGACCAACTACTGGAGCAATCACTCGACCAACTACTCGACCAACTACTCGACCAACTACTCGACCAACTACTCGACCAACTACTCGACCAACTACTCGACCGACCACTCGACCGACTACTCCACCAATCACTCGACCAACTACTCGACCAACTACTCTACCAACTACTTGACCAACTACTCGACCAACTACTCGACCAACTACTCGGCCATCTACTCGACCATTCGCTCGACCAACTACTCGACCAACTACTCGACCATTCGCTCGACCAACTACTCGACCAATCACTCGACCAACTACTCGACCAACTACTCGACCAACTACTCGACCAACTACTCGACCAACTACTCGACCAACTACCCGACCAACTACTCGACCAACTACTCGACCGACCACTCGACCGAATAATCGACCAATCACTCGACCAACTACTCGACCAACTACTTGACCAACTACTCAACCAACTACTCGACCAACTACTCGACCAACTACTCGACCAACTACTCGAACAACTACTCGACCAACTACTCGACCATTCGCTCGACCAACTACTCGACCAACTACTCGACCATTCGCTCGACCAACTACTCGACCAATCACTCGACCAACTACTCGACCAACTACTCGTCCAACTACTCGACCAACTACTCGACCAACTACTCGACCAACTACCCGACCAACTACTCGACCAACTACTCGACCAATCACTCGACCAACTACTCGACCAACTTCTCGACCAATTACTCGACCAACTACTCGTCCAACTACTCGACCAACTACTCGACCAGCTACTCGACCAACTACTCGACCAACTACTCGACCAATCGCTCGACCAACTACTCGACCAACTACTCGACCAATCACTCGACCAACTACTGGAGCAATCACTCGACCAACTACTCGACCAACTACTCGACCAACTACTCGACCAACTACTCGACCAACTACTCGACCGACCACTCGACCGACTACTCGACCAACTACTTGACCAACTACTCGACCAACTACTCGACCAACTACTCGACCAACTACTCCACCAATCACTCGACCAACTGCTCGACCAACTACTCGACCAACTACTCGACCAACTACTCGACCAACTACTCGACCAACTACTTGACCAACTACTCGACCAACTACTCGACCAATCACTCGACCAACTACTCGACCAACTTCTCGACCAAATACTCGACCAACTACTCGTACAACTACTCGACCAATCACTCGATCAAATACTCGACCAACTACTGGAGCAATCACTAGATCAACTACTCGACCAGCTACTCGACCAACTACTCGACAAACGACTCGACCGACCACTCGACCGACCACTCGACCAATCACTCGAACAACTACTCGACCAACTACTCGACCAACTACTCGACCATCTACTCGACCAACTACTCGACCAACTACTCGACCAACTACTCGACCGACCACTCGACCGAATACTCGACCAATCACTCGACCAACTACTCGACGAACTACTCGACCATCTACTCGACCAACTACTCGACCAACTACTCGACCAACTACTCGACCGACCACTCGACCGAATACTCGACCAATCACTCGACCAACTACTCGACGAACTACTCGACCAACTACTCAACCAACTACTCGACCAACTACTCGACCAACTACTCGACCAACTACTTGAACAACTACTCGACCGACCACTCGACCGAATACTCGACCAATCACTCGACCAACTACTCGACCAACTACTCGACCAACTACTAAACCAACTACTCGACCAACTACTCGACCAACTACTCGACCAACTACTCGACCAACTACTCGACCAACTACTCGAACATTCGCTCGACCAACTACTCGACCAACTACTGGAGCAATCACTTGACCAACTACTCGACCGACCACTCGACCGACCACTCGACCAATCACTCGAACAAATACTCGACCAACTACTCGACGAACTACTCGACCAATCACTCGACCAACTACTCGACCAACTACACGACCAACTACTCGACCATCTACTCGACCAACTACTCGACCAACTACTCGACCAACTACTCGACCGACCACTCGACCGAATACTCGACCAATCACTCGACCAACTACTCGAGCAACTACTCGACCAATTACTCAACCAACTACTCGACCAACTACTCAACCAACTACTCGACCAACTACTCGACCAATCGCTCGACCAACTACTCGACGAACTACTCGACCAATCACTCGACCAACTACTCGACCAACTACTGGAGCAATCACTCGACCAACTACTCGACCAACTACTCGACAAACTACTCAACCAACTATTCGACCAACTACTCGACCAATCGCTCGACCAACTACTCGACCAACTACTCGAACAATCACTCGACCAACTACTCGACCAACTACTGGAGCAATCACTCGACCAACTACTCGACCAACTACTCGACCGACCACTCGACCGACCACTCGACCAATCACTCGAACAACTACTCGACCAACTACTCGACCAACTACTCGACCAATCACTCGACCAACTACTCGACCAATCACTCGACCAACTACTCGACCAACTACTCGACCAACTACTCGACCAATCACTCGAACAACTACTCGACCAACTACTCGACCAACTACTCGACCATCTACTCGACCAACTACTCGACCAACTACTCGACCAACTACTCGACCGACCACTCGACCGAATACTCGACCAATCACTCGACCAACTACTCGACCAACTACTCGACCAACTACTCAACCAACTACTCGACCAACTACTCAACCAACAACTCGACCAACTACTCGACCAATTGCTCGACCAACTACTCGACCAACTACTCGACCAATCACTCGACCAACTACTCGACCAACTACTGGAGCAATCACTCGACCAACTACTCGACCAACTACTCGACCAACTACTCGACCAACTACTCGACCAACTACTCGACCAACTACTCGACCGACCACTCGACCGACTACTCCACCAATCACTCGACCAACTACTCGACCAACTACTCTACCAACTACTTGACCAACTACTCGACCAACTACTCGACCAACTACTCGGCCATCTACTAGACCAACTACTCAACCAACAGCTCGACCAACTACTCGACCGACCACTCGACCGAATAATCGACCAACCACTCGACCAACTACTCGACCAACTACTTGACCAACTACTCAACCAACTACTCGACCAACTACTCGACCAACTACTCGACCAACTACTCGAACAACTACTCGACCAACTACTCGACCATTCGCTCGACCAACTACTCGACCAACTACTCGACCATTCGCTCGACCAACTCCTCGACCAATCACTCGACCAACTACTCGACCAACTACTCGACCAACTACTCGACCAACTACTCGACCAACTACTCGACCAACTACCCGACCAACTACTCGACCAACTACTCGACCAATCACTCGACCAACTACTCGACCAACTTCTCGACCAATTACTCGACCAACTACTCGTCCAACTACTCGACCAACTACTCGACCAGCTACTCGACCAACTACTCGACCAACTACTCGACCAATCGCTCGACCAACTACTCGACCAATCACTCGACCAACTACTGGAGCAATCACTCGACCAACTGCTCGACCAACTACTCGACCAACTACTCGACCAAGTACTCGACCAACTACTCGACCAACTACTCGACCGACCACTCGACCGACCACTTGACCAATCACTCGACTAATAACTCAACCAACTACGCGACCAATCGCTTGACAAACTACTCGACCAACTACTCGACCAATCACTAGACCAACTACTCGACCAACTACTCGACCGACCACTCGACCGACCACTCGACCAACCACTCGACCAACTACTCAACCATCTAGTCGACCAACTACTAGACCAACTACTTGACCAACTACTCGACCAACTACTCGACAAACTACTCGACCAACTACTGGACCGACCACTCGACCGAATACTAGACCAACTACTCGACCAACTACTCAACCGACTACTCGACCAACTACTCGACCAATCACTCGACCAACTACTCGACAAACTACTCGACCAACTACTCGACCAACTACTCGACCAATCGCTCGAACAACTACTCGACCAACTACTGGAGCAATCACTCGACCAACTACTCGACCAACTACTCGACCAACTACTCGACCAACTACTCGACCAACTACTCGACCGACCACTCGAATGACCACTCGACCAATCACTCGACTAACTACTCGACCAACTACTCGACCAACTACTCGACCAACTACTCGACCAAATACTCAACCAACTATTCGACCAACTACTCGACCAACTACTTGACCAACTACTCGACCAACTACTCGACCAACAACTCGACCAACTACTCCACCAATCACTCGACCAACTACTCGACCAATCACTCGACCAACTACTCGACCAATCACTCGACCAACTACTCGACCAACTACTCGACCAACTACTCGACCAACTACTCGACCAACTACTCGACCAACTACTTGACCAACTACTCGACCAACTACTCGACCAATCACTCGACCAACTACTCGACCAACTTCTCGACCAACTAATCGACCAACTACTCGTCCAACTACTCGACCAACTACTCGACCAGCTACTCGACCAACTACTCGACCAACTACTCGACCAATCGCTCGACCAACTACTCGACCAATCACTCGACCAACTGCTGGAGCAATCACTCGACCAACTACTCGACCAACTACTCGACCAACTACTCGACCAACTACTCGACCAACTACTCGACCGACCACTCGACCGACCACTCGACCAATCACTCGACCAACTACTCGACCAACTACTCGACCAACTACTCGACTAATAACTCAACCAACTACGCGACCAATCGCTTGACAAACTACTCGACCAACTACTCGACCAATCACTACACCAACTACTCGACCAACTACTCGACCGACCACTCGACCGACCACTCGACCAACCACTCGACCAACTACTCAACCATCTAGTCGACCAACTACTAGACCAACTACTTGACCAACTACTCGACCAACTACTCGACAAACTACTCGGCCATCTACTCGACCAACTACTCAACCAACTACTCGACAAACTACTCGACCAACTAGTTGACCATTCGCTCGACCAACTACTCGACCAACTACTCGACCAACTACTCGACCGACCACTCGACTGACTACTCGACCAATCACTCGACCAATCACTCGACCAACTACTCGACCAACTACTCGACCAACTACTCGACCAACTACTTGACCAACTACTTGACCAACTACTCGACCAACTACTCGACCAACTACTCGACCAACTACTCGACCAACTACTCGACCAACTATTCGACCAACTACTCGACCAACTACTTGACCAACTACTCCACCAATCACTCGACCAACTACTCGACCAATCATTCGACCAACTACTCGACCAATCACTCGACCAACTACTCGACCAACTACTCGGCCAACTACTCGACCAACTACTCGACCAACTACTCGACCAACTACCCGACCAACTACTCGCCCAACTACTCGACCAATCACTCGACCAACTACTCGACCAACTTCTCGACCAATTACTCGACCAACTACTCGTCCAACTACTCGACCAACTACTCGACCAGCTACTCGACCAACTACTCGACCAACTACTCGACCAATCGCTCGACCAACTACTCGACCAACTACTCGACCAATCACTCGACCAACTACTGGAGCAATCACTCGACCAACTACTCGACCAACTACTCGACCAACTACTCGACCAACTACTCGACCAACTACTCGACCGACCACTCGACCGACCACTCGACCAATCACTCGACTAATAACTCAACCAACTACGCGACCAATCGCTTGACAAACTACTCGACCAACTACTCGACCAATCACTAGACCAACTACTCGACCAACTACTCGACCGACCACTCGACTGACCACTCGACCAACCACTCGACCAACTACTCAACCATCTAGTCGACCAACTACTAGACCAACTACTTGACCAACTACTCGACCAACTACTCGACAAACTACTCGACCAACTACTGGACCGACCACTCGACCGAATACTAGACCAACTACTCGACCAACTACTCAACCGACTACTCGACCAACTACTCGACCAATCACTCGACCAACTACTCGACAAACTACTCGACCAACTACTCGACCAACTACTCGACTGACCACTCGACTGGCCACTCGACCAATCACTCGACTAACTACTCGACCAACTACTCGACCAACTACTCGACCAACTACTCGACCAACTACTCGACCAACTATTCGACCAACTACTCGACCAACTACTTGACCAACTACTCGACCAACTACTCGACCAACAACTCGACCAACTACTCGACCAACTAGTCGACCATTCGCTCGACCAACTACTCGACCAACTCCTCGACCAACTACTCGACCAAATGCTCGACAAACTACTCGACCAACTACTCGACCAACTACTCGACCGACCACTCGACCGACTACTCCACCAATCACTCGACCAACTTCTCAACCAACTACTCGACCAACTACTCGACCAATCACTCGACCAACTACTCGACCAACTACTCGACCAACTACTCGACCAACTACTCGACCAACTACTCGACCAACTACTCGACCGACCACTCGACTGACTACTCGACCAATCACTCGACCAATCACTCGACCAACTACTCGACCAACTACTCGACCAACTACTCGACCAACTACTTGACCAACTACTTGACCAACTACTCGAGCAACTACTCGACCAACTATTCGACCAACTACTCGACCAACTACTCGACCAACTACTCGACCAACTATTCGACCAACTACTCGACCAACTACTTGACCAACTACTCGACCAACTACTCGACCAACTACTCGACCAACTACTCGACCAACTACTCCACCAATCACTCGACCAACTACTCGACCAATCACTCGACCAACTACTCGACCAACTACTCGACCAACTACTCGACCAACTACTCGACCAGCTACTCGACCAACTACTCGACCAACTACTCGACCAACTACTCGAACAACTACTCGACCAACTACTCGACCGACCACTCGACCGACCACTCGACCAATCACTCGACTAATAACTCAACCAACTACGCGACCAATCGCTTGACAAACTACTCGACCAACTACTCGACCAATCACTAGACCAACTACTCGACAAACTACTCGACCAACTACTCGACCAACTACTCGACCGACCACTCGACAGACTACTCCACCAATCACTCGACCAACTACTTGACCAACTACTCGACCAACTACTCGACCAATTACTCGACCAACTACTCGACCAACTACTCGACCAACTACTCGACCAATCACTCGACCGACTACTCGACCAGCTACTCGACCAACTACTCGACAAACTACGCGACCAACTACTCGACCAACAACTCGACCAACTACTCGACCAACTACTCGACCAACTGCTCGACCAACTACTCGACCAACTACTCGACCACCTAGTCGACCATTCGCTCGACCAACTACTCGACCAACTACTCGACCAAATACTGGACCAACTACTCGACAATCTACTCGACCAACTGCTCGACCAACTACTCGACCGACCACTCGACAGACTACTCCACCAATCACTCGACCAACTACTTGACCAACTACTCGACCAACTACTCGACCAATTACTCGAACAACTACTCGACCAACTACTCGACCAACTACTCGACCAATCACTCGACCGACTACTCGACCAGCTACTCGACCAACTACTCGACAAACTACGCGACCAACTACTCGACCAACAACTCGACCAACTACTCGACCAACTACTCGACCAACTGCTCGACCAACTACTCGACCAACTACTCGACCCACTACTTGACCAACTACTCGACCAACTACTCGACCAATTACTCGACCAACTACTCGACCAACTACTCGACCAATTACTCGACCAACTACTCGACCAACTACTCGACCAACTACTCGACCAATCACTCGACCAACTACTCGCCAACTACTCGACCACCTACTCGACCAACTACTTGACCAACTACTCGACCAACTACTCGACCAATTACTCGACCAACTACTCGACCAACTACTCGACCAACTACTCGTCCAATCACTCGACCGACTTCTCGACCAACTGCTCGACCAACTACTCGACCAACTACTCGACTGACCACTCGAGCGACCACTCGACCAATCACTCGACCAACTACTCGACCAACTACTCGACCAACTACTCGACTAATAACTCAACCAACTACGCGACCAATCGCTTGACAAACTACTCGACCAACTACTCGACCAATCACTAGACCAACTACTCGACCAACTACTCGACCGACCACTCGACCGACCACTCGACCAACCACTCGACCAACTACTCAACCATCTAGTCGACCAACTACTAGACCAACTACTTGACCAACTACTCGACCAACTACTCGACCAATCGCTCGACCAACTACTCGACCAACTACTCGACCAATCACTCGACCAACTACTGGAGCAATCACTCGACCAACTACTCGACCAACTACTCGACCGACCACTCGACCGACCACTCGACCAATCACTCGACCAACTACTCGACCAACTACTCGACCAACTACTCGACCAACTACTCGACTAATAACTCAACCAACTACGCGACCAATCGCTCGACAAACTACTCGACCAACTACTCGACCAATCGCTAGACCAACTACTCGACCAACTACTCGACCGACCACTCGACCGACCACTCGACCAACCACTCGACCAACTACTCAACCATCTAGTCGACCAACTACTAGACCAACTACTTGACCAACTACTCGACCAACTACTCGACAAACTACTCGACCACCTAGTCGACCATTCGCTCGACCAACTACTCGACCAACTACTCGACCAAATACTGGACCAACTACTCGACAAACTACTCGACCAACTACTCGACCAACTACTCGACCGACCACTCGACAGACTACTCCACCAATCACTCGACCAACTACTTGACCAACTACTCGACCAACTACTCGACCAATTACTCGACCAACTACTCGACCAACTACTCGACCAACTACTCGACCAATCACTCGACCGACTACTCGACCAGCTACTCGACCAACTACTCGACAAACTACGCGACCAACTACTCGACCAACAACTCGACCAACTACTCGACCAACTACTCGACCAACTGCTCGACCAACTACTCGACCAACTACTCGACCACCTAGTCGACCATTCGCTCGACCAACTACTCGACCAACTACTCGACCAAATACTGGACCAACTACTCGACAATCTACTCGACCAACTACTCGACCAACTACTCGACCGACCACTCGACAGACTACTCCACCAATCACTCGACCAACTACTTGACCAACTACTCGACCAACTACTCGACCAATTACTCGAACAACTACTCGACCAACTACTCGACCAACTACTCGACCAATCACTCGACCGACTACTCGACCAGCTACTCGACCAACTACTCGACAAACTACTTGACCAACTACTCGACCAACAACTCGACCAACTACTCGACCAACTACTCGACCAACTGCTCGACCAACTACTCGACCAACTACTCGACCCACTACTTGACCAACTACTCGACCAACTACTCGACCAATTACTCGACCAACTACTCGACCAACTACTCGACCAATTACTCGACCAACTACTCGACCAACTACTCGACCAACTACTCGACCAATCACTCGACCAACTACTCGCCAACTACTCGACCACCTACTCGACCAACTACTTGACCAACTACTCGACCAACTGCTCGACCAATTACTCGACCAACTACTCGACCAACTACTCGACCAACTACTCGTCCAATAACTCGACCGACTACTCGACCAACTGCTCGACCAACTACTCGACCAACTACTCGACCAACTACTCGACCAACTACTCGACCAACTACTTGACCAACTACTCGACCAACTACTCGACCAACTACTCGACCAACTACTCGACCAACTACTCGACCGACCACTCGACTGACTACTCGACCAATCACTCGACCAATCACTCGACCAACTACTCGACCAACTACTCGACCAACTACTCGACCAACTACTTGACCAACTACTTGACCAACTACTCGAGCAACTACTCGACCAACTATTCGACCAACTACTCGACCAACTACTCGACCAACTACTCGACCAACTATTCGACCAACTACTCGACCAACTACTTGACCAACTACTCGACCAACTACTCGACCAACTACTCGACCAACTACTCGACCAACTACTCCACCAATCACTCGACCAACTACTCGACCAATCACTCGACCAACTACTCGACCAACTACTCGACCAACTACTCGACCAACTACTCGACCAGCTACTCGACCAACTACTCGACCAACTACTCGACCAACTACTCGAACAACTACTCGACCAACTACTCGACCGACCACTCGACCGACCACTCGACCAATCACTCGACTAATAACTCAACCAACTACGCGACCAATCGCTTGACAAACTACTCGACCAACTACTCGACCAATCACTAGACCAACTACTCGACAAACTACTCGACCAACTACTCGACCAACTACTCGACCGACCACTCGACAGACTACTCCACCAATCACTCGACCAACTACTTGACCAACTACTCGACCAACTACTCGACCAATTACTCGACCAACTACTCGACCAACTACTCGACCAACTACTCGACAAATCACTCGACCGACTACTCGACCAGCTACTCGACCAACTACTCGACAAACTACGCGACCAACTACTCGACCAACAACTCGACCAACTACTCGACCAACTACTCGACCAACTGCTCGACCAACTACTCGACCAACTACTCGACCACCTAGTCGACCATTCGCTCGACCAACTACTCGACCAACTACTCGACCAAATACTGGACCAACTACTCGACAATCTACTCGACCAACTGCTCGACCAACTACTCGACCGACCACTCGACAGACTACTCCACCAATCACTCGACCAACTACTTGACCAACTACTCGACCAACTACTCGACCAATTACTCGAACAACTACTCGACCAACTACTCGACCAACTACTCGACCAATCACTCGACCGACTACTCGACCAGCTACTCGACCAACTACTCGACAAACTACGCGACCAACTACTCGACCAACAACTCGACCAACTACTCGACCAACTACTCGACCAACTGCTCGACCAACTACTCGACCAACTACTCGACCCACTACTTGACCAACTACTCGACCAACTACTCGACCAATTACTCGACCAACTACTCGACCAACTACTCGACCAATTACTCGACCAACTACTCGACCAACTACTCGACCAACTACTCGACCAATCACTCGACCAACTACTCGCCAACTACTCGACCACCTACTCGACCAACTACTTGACCAACTACTCGACCAACTACTCGACCAATTACTCGACCAACTACTCGACCAACTACTCGACCAACTACTCGTCCAATCACTCGACCGACTTCTCGACCAACTGCTCGACCAACTACTCGACCAACTACTCGACCGACCACTCGAGCGACCACTCGACCAATCACTCGACCAACTACTCGACCAACTACTCGACCAACTACTCGACTAATAACTCAACCAACTACGCGACCAATCGCTTGACAAACTACTCGACCAACTACTCGACCAATCACTAGACCAACTACTCGACCAACTACTCGACCGACCACTCGACCGACCACTCGACCAACCACTCGACCAACTACTCAGCCATCTAGTCGACCAACTACTAGACCAACTACTTGACCAACTACTCGACCAACTACTCGACCAATCGCTCGACCAACTACTCGACCAACTACTCGACCAATCACTCGACCAACTACTGGAGCAATCACTCGACCAACTACTCGACCAACTACTCGACCGACCACTCGACCGACCACTCGACCAATCACTCGACCAACTACTCGACCAACTACTCGACCAACTACTCGACTAATAACTCAACCAACTACGCGACCAATCGCTCGACAAACTACTCGACCAACTACTCGACCAATCGCTAGACCAACTACTCGACCAACTACTCGACCGACCACTCGACCGACCACTCGACCAACCACTCGACCAACTACTCAACCATCTAGTCGACCAACTACTAGACCAACTACTTGACCAACTACTCGACCAACTACTCGACAAACTACTCGACCACCTAGTCGACCATTCGCTCGACCAACTACTCGACCAACTACTCGACCAAATACTGGACCAACTACTCGACAAACTACTCGACCAACTACTCGACCAACTACTCGACCGACCACTCGACAGACTACTCCACCAATCACTCGACCAACTACTTGACCAACTACTCGACCAACTACTCGACCAATTACTCGACCAACTACTCGACCAACTACTCGACCAACTACTCGACCAATCACTCGACCGACTACTCGACCAGCTACTCGACCAACTACTCGACAAACTACGCGACCAACTACTCGACCAACAACTCGACCAACTACTCGACCAACTACTCGACCAACTGCTCGACCAACTACTCGACCAACTACTCGACCACCTAGTCGACCATTCGCTCGACCAACTACTCGACCAACTACTCGACCAAATACTGGACCAACTACTCGACAATCTACTCGACCAACTACTCGACCAACTACTCGACCGACCACTCGACAGACTACTCCACCAATCACTCGACCAACTACTTGACCAACTACTCGACCAACTACTCGACCAATTACTCGAACAACTACTCGACCAACTACTCGACCAACTACTCGACCAATCACTCGACCGACTACTCGACCAGCTACTCGACCAACTACTCGACAAACTACTTGACCAACTACTCGACCAACAACTCGACCAACTACTCGACCAACTACTCGACCAACTGCTCGACCAACTACTCGACCAACTACTCGACCCACTACTTGACCAACTACTCGACCAACTACTCGACCAATTACTCGACCAACTACTCGACCAACTACTCGACCAATTACTCGACCAACTACTCGACCAACTACTCGACCAACTACTCGACCAATCACTCGACCAACTACTCGCCAACTACTCGACCACCTACTCGACCAACTACTTGACCAACTACTCGACCAACTGCTCGACCAATTACTCGACCAACTACTCGACCAACTACTCGACCAACTACTCGTCCAATCACTCGACCGACTACTCGACCAACTGCTCGACCAACTACTCGACCAACTACTCGACCAACTACTCGACCAACTACTCGACCAACTACTTGACCAACTACTCGACCAACTACTCGACCAATCACTCGACCAACTACTCGACCAACTTCTCGACCGACTACTCGACCAACTACTCGTCCAACTACTCGACCAATCACTCGATCAAATACTCGACCAACTACTGGAGCAATCACTAGATCAACTACTCGACCAGCTACTCGACCAACTACTCGACAAACGACTCGACCGACCACTCGACCGACCACTCGACCAATCACTCGAACAACTACTCGACCAACTACTCGACCAACTACTCGACCATCTACTCGACCAACTACTCGACCAACTACTCGACCAACTACTCGACCGACCACTCGACCGAATACTCGACCAATCACTCGACCAACTACTCGACCAACTACTCGACCAACTACTCAACCAACTACTCGACCAACTACTCGACCAACTACTCGACCAACTACTTGAACAACTACTCGACCGACCAGTCGACCGAATACTCGACCAATCACTCGACCAACTACTCGACCAACTACTCGACCAA